>JAOTQG010132429.1:0-20166 GCA_025631175.1 Iris virginica
ATGTCCAATTCCTTCAAAATTATTCCATTGGAATGAATTCAAATGATCATTCTAACCTTGTTAAAATAATATTATGATGAAATTATCCTTTTAATGATAAAAAAATAAAATTTTAGAAATTATTATATAAATAATAGTTTATTATTAGTATAATACATATTTATAATTAATTATACAGTATTATAAAAAATTAAGTTATAATTAATTATCAAATTATTTTAAATAATTATTGTATTATTATATTATAATAAATTATTTTTGTATTAAAAAATTATTATATTATGATAATTAACTAATTATAATATAATAAATAATTATTTTATGTTATATTATAATAATTATAATTATATTTAATAATTATAATATAATAAATAATATTATTTTAAATAATTATATTATATAATATAATTATATTATGATAAAAATTATATTATAATAGATAATTATACTATAGCATTATAATAATTATAATTATATTAAAAAGTTAGACTACTATAAATAATTATATCACATTATAGTATATAATTATGATCCTTGCGTAAATTTAATTATATTAATATATTATAATATAAATTATAATATAATATTAAATAATATTACTATAACATTAAATAATTAAATTATAATAAATAACTATATTATATTAAATAATTAAATAATAATAAATAATAATAAATAATTATAGCATATTATATTGTAATAAATAATCATATTATAATAAATAATTATAATATAATTCTAATTATAAATATTATTTATATTATATTATCATATAGTAAAATATTTTTAATAAATATTTATATTATAATAAGTATTTATATTATATTAGAATAAATATTTATAGTATATTAGAATAAATATTTATTTTATATTATAATTTTTAATAATAATAATAATTATTACTATATTATTATAGTAATAATATTATTATATTATCATAAATAATTTTAATTATAAATAAACAAATATATTAAATTATAATAAGCATATTATATAAGTAATTATATTATAATATTATAAAATTTTTTGTTATTTATATTGTTACATGTAAAGTGAAAAAAAAGGTAATTTAGACATTGTACAATATTTTCATTCCAATCCTATGAATATATTTTCAAACCAAACATGAAGTATTAAGGAATCAAATGATAATTTCATTTCATTCCTTGCAAATTAAACGCAATCCATTCATTTATAAAATTTCCAATGAACCAAACAACACCTAAGAATCAATTAAAACTATAGGTCATTTAATTAAAAAATTGTCCATTAATCTAAATAAACATAATAAAAATCACATTTATACTTCAATAAATACGTAAAATATAAACGTCCTAATTGCAACACAATGTACAGTAAAAATCACATTAATACAATATAAATGCCCTAATTTAGTTGACATAATCACAAAAAAAAAGATGGAGAAACATAAACAATACTTGACGTGATGTCGATGGCAGTCGATCGGTTTGTGGGTATCGCCAGCGAAAAAACGTGATAGTGAAGACTTATGCAGTCCGCATCTCAACTCAGTTGTTCTGTTCTCGTAGGTTGTCGGTTGCTCAATGACGATTACCTTTCTATCAAGTGTTCACGAAATGTAATCTTCAACTTCGTTTAAATTTTTCATTTTGTAATTACTTATGAAACGCCATTATTCCTATAAGGGCAAAAAATGTTATTTTTTGCAACCAACAAGGTTAAATTTAGACGCTATTTTCATATACGAGTACGGCCCTAAAATTCACTTCGATCTTGCTCCGCCATCGATAATAGTGTACACACTGCACAAGTGAATAATTTGTCCCAACAAAATCTTTTTACTATATGTTTTACAAACATTAAAGACGAAACTTGTGCATATATACTCGTGTTATTTTAATTAAAAGTATGTTAAAAAGTTTGTCAATTTTAAAAATAGGAAGAACATTTTGGGATAAATAAGAGAATAAAGTGAATTTCCTTTTTGGGTGGAGTAATAATTTTATTGAGGATTAAATAGTCAATTTTAATTGATTAAAAGTACGTGCAAACGGGATGTACAACGATTTATTTTCTAACTGGAAAAAAAAAAAAAAAGAAAGAGAAAAGCCTTAACCCACATATATACCAATTATCTTGTCCTCAATGTACGGAATATCTTAAGAGGAAGCAATGAAAATAAAATAAAAGAAAATAAATCACTAAAAGAAAATAAAATACCAAATGCAGAAAGAGAAATTAAATAGTAAAAAAGCAATTTATGGGGTCTCATATGTATTTTTTATCCTTTGATTTATATTTGACTGAATTATTAATTAAGTATTTATTATTTGTTTATAAATTTACTGTTTGTACCATCAAGAGCAAATCCCTAAATAATCTAAAGGTAAGCGAAGTTGGCAAATGCAGAGGTGTGTACGCTCTGGCGCTCTGCCATCACCGAGGAACTTTACCCCGTCATCACTCTCACCGCCGCCTACCTCCCCTTCTACTAAATTACAACCCAGGCACCAGCAAAAGTTCAAACCGAGCTCTGCTCCTGCAAAACAATGACCCCAATATCTTCCAAGCTCTACGCAGGTTCCACCCCCACCCCCTCGCTCTCCCTTCTTTCTAATCAAAAAATCCCTTTTTGATGATCGAGGGATTATATTCATGTACATTGTTGATTTTGTTATATACAAATGCGCGAAGAAACTGGAAATTGTTACTCCTCAATGTATATAGTGGAATATTACTCTAATGAGTTGTTGTCTGTTAATTCACACACGCAGATGATGTGAGCTTACTGATGGTATTAATTGACACAAACCCTTTATTCTGGAGTTCCCCTTCTCTCTCCTTCTCTCAGTTCCTCTCTCAGGTAATCCCTCTTCATCACCTTTTTCTCTATGCATTCAATAATATATAGATACAAAATCTTAGTTGGCAGCTTTGGTATTAATCTCAACAGTTGCACAACACCATAACTTCGTAGGTCACCTCATTTTGTGGCATGATTATAATCAATAGGAAATTTCCTACTTCTCCCTCCATCCCGTCCCAAAATAAGTGTGCATTCTCCTTGTTGAAAATTCAAACATAAGATATTAGATAATTGTTAAATCTGTCCCCCAAAAAATAGTCTCATTGTATAGATTAACGTGCTTGTAATATTAGTAAAGTTTTTGGGACGGATAGAAAAGCAAAGTGAGACTATTTTTTACTTGAGGGGGGGGGGTGTCAAATTTGTATCCAAAGTTTCGCTTCATATTTCACTTAACTAGATCTTTTTCTTCCTTTGTCTTGCCATGCTTGCTTATGTTTAAAATTTGCATGATGGTGCAGGTGCTTTTATTCTTGAACTCAATTCTTTTGCTAAACCAGCTGAATCAAGTAGTGGTAATAGCCACTGGGTTGAATTCGTGTGGTTACCTTTATGATTCTTCTTCGGCTGGGGCAACGAGCAACCAGAGAGCTGAGGTTTTGTTGGAGAGGTTAGAGGAGTTTGTGGCCAAGGACGAGGAGCTTACCAAACAAGATGCTGTTGATGGGATTGTGTCTTCCTTGCTTTCCGGGTCCCTTTCAATGGCTCTTTGCTGTATCCTTCTTTTACTGCTTGTTATTTTTTATTTTTTAAATATTTGTTGTTGTTTTTCTTTTTGTTATATATCGATTGTTTGAACTGAGTGTTGATGAACAGATATACAAAGAGTGTTCCGTTCAGGGGCCCTCCATCCGCAACCTCGTGTAAGTGACTGCATTATTGTTCAAAAAACATTTTTTTGGAAATGTGTTAAGTCATCCATCTGCATCTTAGTGCACATATATTTTGTTTCTTGTATACTGATCCACACAGTAGATCCCATTTACCTTTTTACACTTCATGATAGCAAACTATAAAGAGTCATCTTTTACGGAAATGCTCCTTAATGCAAGGGAGGGGTCATGTTGACAAACTTTTTTTTTTTTTTTAATTTTTAAATGAGGATTGTTAGTGGTTCCCCACCTACCCCCAACGTAACTCGAACCGTGACCTATTGGAAACTGGTGAGGCGTCTTACCACTAGATTGCACCTCGCTGTCTCATGTTGACAAACTTTACCAATTCTATGCATGTGGAAAACAAGTTTAGAACATTTTCCATCTAAGGAAAATAGTCAGTTCAATTTTGTTTAACATTGCATAGGTTAGCTTTGGAGATAGCTAATATGGTTCTTGCCACTATTAAAACAAAATGTACAGCAATTGTTTTGGCTATCACATTTCCCACAGCAATACCTCGAGTATTCGCCGCAAGTTTTTTTCCTGTTTTTGTTTTTCCTCTTTTTTGTGTGTGTGTGTGTGCGCGCGTCTTTCTTATAGATTATGTTTCAAAGCTCAAGGCAATGAAACATATGATCTTTGAAAAGTTGAGTTCTTACAAGTTTTTGTAGTACTGTATGGCTTTATCTATGGTTTATGTACTTGTTTTTTGATGCTTTAGTTTTGAATTGTCAGAAAATATATTGAAGGAAAAAAACATTTTCTTGGAGATGCTAATAATGGTCACCATATTACAGAATCTTGGCTCTATTGGCTTTGCATGTAGCAACAGTAGAGCATAATAAAATGACAGTAGCTTAAAAATGATTAGAAAATCTATATACTGTAAAATTAGCTAGTATTGAAAGGAAAAAAAAAACAAGGGAAGTTGTTTGAACAGTAGATTTGGTCAGAACTGTTGAACACGATCTATCAAAATTCAAAAGAATGTACTTTCATCGTTTTTTGTGCATATAGTTGATATCGATATATTTAGCTTTCATCCCTGATGAAGTTATCGACAAACTGTGGCAGATATTGTGTTTGCATGGATCCCCTGATGGACCTGGCCAGTACGTTTCCAATGATCTTTGGCAATATCTCCAAATTATTATGTACGTGCATTAACTTTGAAAATATTACTTGTTTGCAGATATGTTGCAATCATGAATGCAATTTTCTCAGCTCAGCGTTCAATGGTACTGTAAACTGCAGGCTTCCCTTGTTTTGTTTCCGTACTTGTACATTTATATTTGGTTAAATTGGAATGCGATTAGTTTTTGCGTGTTTAGCAATTTCATGTTTCTGTTGCTCTTGGCTCAGCAGTATATAGGACCATTTTGATATGTAAAAAATTCCTATTTATCGTAGTACATAGTGTGGTCTTTGAAAGGCTATCCGAAATCGTATCTGTTCCAAGATCTTAAGCATGAACTAGTTCTTGGCTATCCTCTTGGGGGACTGTTCACAGATTAGCACTTTGTGACTGAAGGCACTGTTGAGAATTATGTCTTTCCTGTTTCTGTTAGGCTCCCGCATTAGGGTGACTGCATCGCCTCAACTACATACGCACATGTTAACACGAACTTGCAAAACTGATATCAAAATTAGTCATGTCATGCTACACCAACTTGATCACTTTCTTCAGTATGCTACGCCCTGGATGCTTTTAGTCTTATCCACTATCATTTACATGATGATATTAAACAAATCTAAAAAAGGAAAAATTAATGATGTGATAGTGGATTACCTTTTTTTCTCTCGCTTAGTCTGGGAGGGCTTTGGTTCTAGAAATTGCAGGAGGAAATTGTTCTAGGTGCTATTACCACACTTGGATCAGAATTCATAACATATTTGTCTCTTTATTTATTTTTAGTGAAGCAGTTATGAATATGAGATTCAGTTCACAAGTTGGAGTTTTCTTATGTCAAACTCACCAGCAAAGAAAGTCCAAATGCTATAACTGAACTATGTTGAAACTTGGGAGACGCAAAGCTCTACTGAAGCCTCAAGTGCACAAATGCGTAATCTTCCACCAAACATTAAGTGATGGTGAGGCAGGGTCCTTGAAGCAACCGGTTGTTTTATAGAGATTGAGAAGTAATCATTCATTAACAACTTATTGGATCAACTTTTTGCAATTTATCGGACAATCTATATGAAGAGTCCTTCGCATGACCATCCATTTGAGTTGAGGAAATCAAAAGGAAAGTAAAGTCAACTTTCCTCTGTTAGGTGTACAGAAGTGTAGAGAGTCTGCCACTTTCAATTTTCCCAAAAAAAAAAAAAAAAATCATGAGAAATTGGTACTATCTTTATAAAATCCTGCACAACCTTCTTTACATTTCTCAAGTTTGTGACACGTAAGAATGACTATCATTATGTAATCCTGGACAGACTATTTGAATCAATTCGTTTTTTAACTACTTATTGCTGCAGGTACCAATTGATTCCTGTGTTATAGGTGCAAAGAACTCTGCTTTCTTGCAGCAGGTAACTCATGGATTTTTGTCAGCTAGTGCATTTATGCCATGAGACATATTTCAACATTTCTTGCTGGAATGTTGGTTTTACTGAGAATTTGAAATATTATGTTGACAACAGGCTTCTTATATTACTGGAGGTGTTTATTTGAAACCGCAACAGCTGGATGGGTTGTTTCAATATCTATTGGTAGGTCCACCAACTTGGTAGGCTGTAATAGTCATTATAGTTTTCACCTCAACAAACTAAGGTTGCACTTCTCGCTAAGCAGCATCAGATTGACTGATACAGAGAAGCTATTTGAGGTTATTAGTCATGCTTTTTGGCTCCACTTCCCCACAAATAAAAGAAATAAAGGGATTACCTGAACTTGTTTCGTGGTTTGTTGGATTTATGATGTAGAAGTAAGGTAAGAACCATAAAGAGACCCTAACTTTACATCTTTTGTATTATAATTTTGTTGGATTTATGATGTAGAAATGCCATACAATATAGACCTGCTAGATATACCCGTGCCCATGATCGGTATAACTTTTTTAATTAAATATATTATTTAAAATATCGAAGGAATATGAAAAGAAATGGATAGAATGTGGAAAGAATTCGAAATTTTAAAAACCAGGGGAGGGTAGTGTAAAATAGATCACTTATTAGACACATACGTGTCATATCAAGGATTTATTTTATAGTATAGATTATTCTCATTACATCTGTTACTCCTCCTCTAGTTGGAGTGAAGATATTTCTCATGCCTAACTTACTTTATATGGGAATAAAGACTTTACTACTAAAACTTTTGGTTAAGACATCGACTAATTGATCGTCATATTTTACATAAGGGATATAAAGGAAACCACTATGAATCTTCTCCTCGATGATTGACGGTCGATCTCGATATGCTTTGTTCGGTCATAGTCCTACTGAATCGGATCATGGGCAATGCATATAGTTGTGTGTTATCACATAACAACTTCGTAGGTCCGATCGGTAGGAATCTGGGTCTCCAAGAAGAGAATGAGTCCATAGGAGCTCACTCACACTAAGAGCTACAACTCTATATTTTGCCTCGTCACTGTTACTTTGCTATTACAGCAACTTGCTGCGCCAAGTCACCAACTTTCCTCCAACGAAGGTACACTAGCCAGAAGTGGAACGCCTATCCTTCAAAGAACTACCTTAATCTAAATCAGTATACCCTTGAACATCTAGATGATTGTGAGGTTCAAATAACAAACGTTTTCCCGTTGTAGCCTTCAAATATCTCTAGATGCGATAAACTGCATCCGTGTGAGGTTTACGGGGATCGTGCATGTACTGGCTCACAACGCCAACAACTAGTATGTGCAAGGGATATAAGTCTCCCAACTAACCGTCGATATCTCTTCTTATCCACCTCGGGGCTAACACCCTCTTGAAAGCTTATCATTAACTTCAAAAGGTTAATCCTTGTGTTTGCATCCCAACATTCCTACATCAGATAGGGGATTATGGATATACTTCCGTCGAGAGACAAAGATCCCACGAGATGATTTAGCTACCTCAATCCCAAGGAAATATCATAACAAACTCAAATCTTTAACCTCAAACACAGTCGTCAACCGCCGTAGCTCATCCTCATCATCACCTCACTGTCAGAATGATCTCATCGAAATAACGATTAGGATTGTGATCTTGTCCCATTGTCTTTTGACAAACATTGTATGATCTGAATTACTCTGTTTAAATTCAAACTTTATCACAGATTTCATGCCATGCTCTAGGAGATTGTTTCGGCCCATACAAAGTTTTCTTGAGTTTAAACACCTTTCCTTGTGTAATATGAGACGAGAAACTAGGAGAAACATCCATATAAGCATCTTCCTCTAAGTTACCGTGCAAAAAGACATTCTTCACATCTAGCCGGTGAAGATTTCATTCTAGATTTGTGACTCAAAAAATTAGGATCCGATAGAGTTCATTTTGACAACAGGAGCAAAGGTCTCCTCGTAGTCAATCCTATACGTCTTTGTGTATCCCATAGCAACAAGTCTCGCCCTATACCTTTCATTTGATCCATCTGGCCTCTATTTTGTCGTGAACCCCACTTGCATCCAACAATTTTCTTGCCAATGGGAAGAGTTAAGAGATCCCATGTGACGCTCTTTTTAAAAGCATTAATCTCTTCCGTCAGAACACTACTCCTCCTCCATTTTGGGTCAAGTATTGCATCTAGCACCTTTCTTAATAGCTATAGCCTATAGGAAGATCAAAGTCAAAACTCTCCTGGCCTATTATGTTCTAGTTCTTCTCTTTTCTTTTTTTTCCCACTACTTTTTTTTCTGTTTTCCTCTTACATCAGGAGGGTTGTCATGATGAGTATATAAAGTGTCTTAGATTTAACAATTTTCATTTGAGCAAAATGCATGTTGAAAAGATTTGTAATGACTCGATGTAAAAGCGGCGATCAAAAGGGTTACCGTTTGTATGAGAAGAAGGATTGACTATGGGACTAACTTTTGGATCAGACAATTGAGGGTGTAAAGTAGCATCTCCATATTGTTTACGAGAGTATGTCAACAGGTTTGGTCCATCAAGTCTATCAAGTCTCAAACACGACTTTTCATTATGAGGTGTTTTCCTCTCCGCTTGTCTATGCAAAGGAAGAGGGTAGAAAATCTCTAGGTTCCCCCTTAATGATACAAGAGGAATAGAAGGAGGAGGTTCTATGTTTATTGCTTCATTTTCTATCTCTTCCTGAAGGGATGAACATGAGGAAAAATAAGAGACCAACTCTCGAAAAGTAAGTAATACGTGACTAACGAAAAACTCGACAAGTGGGAGGATGATGCATTTATACCTTTTTTGAGATGGAGAATATACAATGAAAACGCATTTGGGAGCACGTGGATCAAGCTTCCCACGCGAAGGAGCAGAGTTATGAACATTATAAACACATTCAAACACACAAACTGGGAGAGATTAAGTGGAAGTATTTGGGAGAAAAGATGCAAGAGTCTTAAACTTGAAAACCTTAGGGGGATTACTCAAATGCGATGCAGTTAAGTCTCCATGCCCCCATAAAAAACTAAGGACATGCATAGTAAACATGAGAGACCTAGCAACCTCTAAAAGATGATAATTCTTTCTCTCACTCATCCCATTTTGCTCAGAATTTTGACGCAAGTGGTTTGGTGTGCAATGCCAAGAAAAATAAGTAAGCCTCAAAACCACACTCATAGTACTCTGGAGCATTGTTAGGACGTAAAACATGGACAATACCCTGAAATTATGTATGAATCATAGTATGAAGTAATTTAGAACATTCAAGCACTTCATTTTTTTTAGGACGAAGTAGATAAATTCATTTGAGACGTATATGACAATTGATAAAAGTAACAAATTATCTATGCCCAGAACGACTAGTAACTCGAGATGAGCCCCAAACATCAGAATAAATAATGGAAAATGGAGTCATTTGTCTTTTGCAAGTTCATATGGTTCACAAAGAAAATCAGACCTACTATATTGCTTAGTTTAATTAGGAAAAAGATGATCTAAAACATCAAAAGAGGGATCACCAAAATGTCTGTCATGAATGCAAAGACTCTAAAGAAGAGCTTGTAGATACTTGGTGTGTAGACACATTCTCCAAGACATAATTCATTTCAAACTTTATCCCACCAATTGTACTGAGCAATTTAGAGATTCGGTAAGACGCTTGACATATAATAAATTTGAGGTAAATGACGGATCATGTAATAAAGAATTTAAGAGTAATTTAAGAGAACAATGAATAGATACCTTCCCCATAATAGGTGCAAGGGATCCATGTATAACCCAAACCGTATCATGTTCGGACATATAGGAGCTAGCTAGAAGAATTTATCATATGATCAGAGGCACCGAAATCGGCGATCAAGGAGCTAGAGGACTGTATAGATGTCAATTCAAAAGCCATACATGTGTGGACAAAGTGAGAAGAAGGGGAAGGAGCAAACAGCGAGTTGTGAAGCGAAGTTGTCTCAGAAAGGGACAGAGGTGTTGCTGCTACTGACGGCATATCCATATGAGATGTATGTGTTTGAGCTTATAGGTGAGTTGTGTAATAAAAATTTTCCCATGATTCATGACCTTTCCCATGACCACGGCTACGAAGGTGGGGATGAAGTAACTCATATCCGGCAATGATCACACATAGGTGGACTCCTCTTAACAAAGGAGGATGTTGCTAGAAGGAGGAGGAATAGCAATAAGAGCAGATCGATTAGCTGGTTCTCATAGCATATCATCGATTTTTCTCCCCCAAATATGAGAATGTCCAGCCCGAACATCAGGAAGTGGAACCCTCCGGTCAACTCAGCCTTGATTGCATCATAATAGCATTTGAAGCCACCAAGAAAGTCAATCACCCTATTTTCTTCTATTATCCTCGAATAGGCCTGAGCATCCTTTGGACATTCAAATCTAAAGACGCTATAATGGTCCAACTCAGTCCGCAAGCTATTAAGCTCAAAGTAAGACTCAACCAATGACTTGTGATCATGAACTATCTGTTTGAGTTTCAACCTAATTTCATACACGTTGGAGCAATTTCTTGAGTGTATGTTTCTTAAATTTCTTTTACCGAACTCCAAATTTCATGGCCGGTTTTGAGAAACAGATAACTCCTAATATTTGGCTCATTTGAGTTGCAAAGCCATGTCTTTACCATGGCATTTTTGCAATACCCAATCATCAAGTTTCGGGTTGATTCCTCGGGTGATTTGGACCTTCCGATAATGAACCTTTACATTTTTTTAACTGTGAATGGAGAGTAAACAAGCTTCCGACCATGCTAGATAGTTTGTACCATCCAATTTCACGGAGCTAATTACGATGGCTGAATTAAGATGAGCTCCTCTGGAACGATCTTAACTTCTTCAGACATGGTAACTAAAGTACAACACTCTTACAAACAAATCCCGACAGTAATCAGAAGAAAAAACAGCCTCACAAACGAATCCCGACAATAATCAGAAGAGAAAAAAGCCTCACAATCAAATCACGACAGCAATCACAAGAAAAACAGGGAGAAATAAACTCACTGTCCAATCTGCCAAGCTAGAAGACCCATAAAATCTCACCAAATGGCTACACCTCTACCAGCTACATAACCAGAAGAAGGTGAGCCACCCCCGAAGAAATGGCGCAGGAAAAGTGTCACGCGCCAGGAACAGGCAGTGCGTGGCAGCTCCATCGGAGCTGGGTTTTTCACCCGTGGCTCGGTTTTTCGTGATGGTTGTTATGGTACTCTCAGATTTCAATGGGTGTCTCTCTAACCTGGTGCTCTTGATACCAAGTCATGAATTAGACTGAAGTGGAAAGAGAGAACTTGGAAGAGAGAGAGAGAGAGTGAACAATCTGATATATTGATTTAATGAAAGAATACTCTTTACAACAATACTTCTATTGATATACATATTACACTAAGCCCCTAGATACAAATGTTATACAAAATAGACCCATTATTCCCATTACCTGTAACAATAATAGTAGGTGAAATGGAAAACGGTGAAAAAAGAAGCGGAGGTAAACCAGTTTTGGGATTTCGCTCTTTAAGAATCTTAGCTTTATACAGTTCAATTTTGTTTACTTCAGAAAGATTACTGTCATTATGGAAAATGTAAAAAAGTGTGAAACTGGGATTAACTGTTGATCTGGGTTCTCTATATTGAAGCTAGCTGGAAGATCCTTATGAAAAAATATATATGAAATGTTGGACTTAATGGATCCACAGAAATTAATTAAACAATTAAGAGAATATAAATGTCCCCACATGAAAAACGAAGATAAATAGATTAAGTGGAACACCCCGTTTAAGGCAGACTTACATTCTAGGGACTTTCTTGGTTAGAAGGAAGTCGATAGCTAGCCTGAAATGCATCTGAATACTCTCACCGGGCACCCTCTCTCTTAGGAATAATCTGATGATGCTTTACTGTTCCACCATATGGTTTGAACACCATTATTTCTTAAAGAGCAACTGAATTAGCCTTGAGGGATGACAAAGGTAAGTATACTGCTTTATCAGAAAATTTATGTTTACTGGCATGAAACTGTTGTACCTGACAGGATCAAATGTGAGTGAAGGCTTCCAATAGGGGCTTTGGTGGAGAAATAATTTTAATCATCTTTGGCAGTAGAAGAGGGTAGGTCGCATGGTGTCAAGAAAGCAATTGCCCTGTCAAATCATTGGGTTGAAAACTAATTATTATAACCATTTAGGTTGCATGTCGAACTTTCTGGAAGTAATTAATTCAAATAACAATTGATCAAGGATAATGGTATTGTAGAAATAGTTTAGATTGATAACACAAGTTTTGGGACCTTAAAGAGTAGTTTGATTATTTCAGACTCGCATGATTTGCTTTCGTCCAACTTTTTCGCTTTTATCTTTTCCTTCACAAAGACTCTGGACAATTCTTTGACAATTTGGTTATCGTCTAAGTTCTAACACGTGTTGGTTTCACAGGGAACTGAAAGATGTTTTATATCCTGATGAGTTGTTTCATTCATATTTGCTTCTTCTAGATGTACCTTTCACTTTTGTCTTCTCTTGTTGGAAAGTCTGTTTTGTATATTGTCCTTCTCAGTTTCTCAGTATTTACTATGTCCCATAATATCATTTGGTAGCTCAAGGAAATGATTTTCAATTTTGCATGAGGCACTAGTGTCTCTCATATCATTCCACTGTGAGGATACCAATTCCAGATTCTTTCTAATTGCAGACAGTATTCGCAACAGATTTGCATTCTCGCAGCTTTGTACAGCTCCCCAAGCCAGTAGGAGTGGATTTTCGTGCTTCGTAAGTTATTCTTGAAACTATATGGCTAATGTATGGATTCTTGCTAATTATCTATAATTGGCATTTGCCGCATAACAGTTTCCTAACAGTAATTAACTATTTTTTCCAACCATTTCTTATACTAACTCTTTTTCATACCATATCTGAAAGTTGTTTATTTTATGTTTGTTTTGTTATTATTAAAATTGAATTTTTGGAACTTTTGTAGGTGTTTCTGTCACAAAAATACTATTGACATGGGATACATATGCTCTGTGTGCTTGTCCATATACTGTAAGCATCACAAGAAATGTTCAACATGTGGGTGAGTACCTTTCTCTTAACAGAAATGTCATGTTTTAGAAGCTTGTTCTAGCACTGTATTCTGGGTTTAGTTAATATCATATGCTTATCTTTGTTAAGGGTCTTCATCTATTTTTTTTCTGCATTCTGGGTTTTAGTTAATGTCATGTGCTTATCTTTGTGAAGGGTCTCTTTTCTTTTTTTTGTACTTTTTCTTTTTGTGCATGTATGAGTGTATTTTTACAATTTTACCATTGTGCTCAAAATAGTTTTGGTAGACTGGGAGCTTGCTGGACATATTCAGAAGGGTGATTATGAAGGTGTGTTTTGTGGTTTTTTAGGGGTTGGTAAAGCCTATCTGCTATTTAGGAGGGGGGGGGGTGTTGGACACGATCTATAATAGGCTTTCCGGGGTCAGTATTTATGGTTGCTTGGTCCGGCAATTCTGTTAGTCTCAGGACTGTATTGAGGGGGTCATGGATATGGCTGTTGCTGATATTTGGTTACTATCATGTACCATGGCTCATCTAAGTAAGATTCATAGTTTGTTGCCAAGTAAAATAATAAGGTTATGTTGTAGACTTGATCAAGGTACATGCACCAGGAGTGCCTCTAGAATGTGGAGTTAAGATAAGAATGGCTTCTGTAGTCTGTTTTCAAGTTCTTCCACAAGTTTAACTCGCTATTCGAGAGTAAGAAGCTCTCTTTTATCTGTCGTAAGATTATCCTCAGCTCACCGTTCTCTTTTTAACTTCTTTCTTGTGATATTTTGGCTTCCTAACTTGCTTTTCTTTTCAATTGGAAGTAAACGGCTCACCCAGGCCAAGGGTTTTAACACAGCTTAGCATTCTGGAATATTATGCTCAAGCATGTACCTTTCTGATGTGTTACAGTAAATTAGCTTTCAACAACTCCACCATCCTACATTAGGTTTACAGAATTTGAGGAACCACCCCAAAAAATATAGATGAACAATTCAGTTACTTTTAAACTGTCAAAAAAGTACTTCCTCCGTCCTACAATAGATGACCTTTTAGACTTGCACACTTATTAAGGAGTAGTATATATTGACAAATTCACCCTTATTAAATAATATCGTTATTAATGGTAAAAGAGATAAATGTAATTAATGGTCATGAGTACTTGGGAGCATATGTGGGTAAATTAGGAAAATACGGGTAAAAAAAGGCTTAGAAATCCTAAAAGGTCAACTATTGTGGGACGGAGGGAGTAATTAGTAGTCTTCCTAATTGCCATTTTATTTTCTAATTATTGATTGGGATGACAAAATGCAGGTCAGTTTTTGGTGAGGCCCAAACTAGTGTCCCCTCACAATCAAATCTGAAGAGAAAGACCCCAGATACGTAAAACTGTTGGACGTCAGAAGGTTCCGAGAATCCAATGGTTCCTTTTTTATGCTTAGAGAAGTATCCGGGCTGATATAAATTTACTTGGCAGCAGTCAAAATCTTCAATGGTCACAGCGATGAAGAGAGTTTGTACCTGACAGAACCATACGGTAGTGTACAATACGAAGGCCCCTACAAATTCTAGGGAGGAATACGAATTTTGGCTGATTCTTGTTTTTGGCAGCATCATGAGGGACAACAGTGGTCATATCCCACCATTAGCCATTGATATGTGAATAACATGTTTGTCTTAATAATGAATGAGGGAACTTTGTGCCAAATGCCGAATTTTGTGTGCTATGTTTGTACAGAACATTGCTTATCTCCTGATTTGTGCGTGAGTGTGTGACGAATAAGATGTACGCATATCATGTATTTGGAATATACACCGAGTAGTATGCTGAGGAGCTTGATTGGTTAGAAACCAATACCACATGGAGAAAAATCAAAATGATGTGACCATCATTTTACTTAAAAGATATCCTTTCTTTATAGTAACAGTTGGAAAAAAATATTTATTCAGGACACAAGCTACTCATCAAAAGAAAATTATATAGAATTCTGAGAAGTCTAATGGAAAAGAATCTCAAGTGGAAAAGGGGGAAAATGGAAGCTGTACATCAGAATTCACAACCCTCAATTATGTTGCTCTTTGAATTTGCTCTTAACCTAGAAAGAAAAGTGCAAAACCCTCTTTAGTATTTTAGTTCCTACCTCAATTCACTCTCATATGTTTCAAATGGTTCTCATAATAACTTCCTGGTTATATACTGTGGCAGTAACCAAACTCAGCTGAGTGAGTCAGTCTAGCATATTACCAGTCCTTTTATAGGAGCCTGCTGCTGTAAATTAACTAGCAAACACGGCAGCTCCTTTTCAAGAGTAGTAAAGCTTAATGAGGGTAACTAGCCAATACATATTTGCTTTGGCGATTCCCACAATCAGACAGTTGAATAGCAATTGGATTAAGCAATGAGGTGTGAAGTGAAACCAGATCATTGTTCCAATCAACAAGCACACTCGAGAGTATCATTCTTTTTTACGATTCAGTCTTACACTGAGAAGCGTAATTCAGAATGCGCACGTATACAGCAGAGACTATTTACACCGAGAATAGCACTTGGGGTGAGAATATTCCATTGAACATTTACAACAAAGGCTATATACAATTATACATTAGAAGCCAAGAGGTTTCTCCGGCTCGTGGAGGCACACACAACTCGTGCAAGCATTCATGCTGGAACCATCACAATCTTTAGAGAGCCATCAGAACAACTTTGCTTGTTGAATGGATCCCCATTGCAGCAAGCTTCATCACTGCACGAGTCTGATAAAACCTGCATATTGAAGGTCAAATGAGTATTTCCACTCATCCTACACAAGCACGAAAAATTATAGCCACAGCATAAACGGCAGCAGTAAATTGCCATTTGGGAAAGTTTTGTTAGACTAAGACCAAACAAGGAAAGGAATAAGGATGCTTGCTTCTGTGGCAAGTTAAGTACATCTTACAATATTTAATTGAAAGGGGGAAAAATACTAGAGAAACAAGCATAAAACTAGAACTCACTCCATCCAAAAACAGTTCTATTGTACATTTCACACTTTTTATGAATGTAGCTGCACCTGTACATGCTCTTAGACTTTTCAGGCATGGTAAGAGGGACATTCTCCTTTTGGGTTGCCCTAACTCCTAATGGAAGAGGGACATTTCCTTTTTGGGCCATCCAATTTGACAATAGTAGCCTCCTTATTCACAAAGAACAAATATATGCATCATCAAAGGAAAACATAATTTCAACCATTTTTGTAATTTGCGTGTATATTCAAAGTGTCCCTCTCTTCAAGTGAGACGGATGTAGTACTATTTTTGGAACTTCCGAAATAGAAAAATTATGACTTGTTTTTTGGGGCGGAGGGAATATTTCTTATCGAAAGAACGAAAATCTGGTCCAATTGTCCAAAACGAAACAAAGTGCAATTCTCTTTCTCTTTCCTTCATTAATTTGTTCTTCTTGGCCATGAGGGGAGGAGGAATTTTAAAGTCTTTTCTATAAATCAACATCAAGGACAAGCAGACCAAAATCCTGGGAATCTAAAGAACAGACCTCAACCAATAAACTACCAACAACCTCCAAGCTCAGAAAAGGGTATCCATGAGAAATGATTAAACTACAACATAGATATGCCAACTTGAACTGCTTGGAGGTAATGGCTTTTACCAAAAATGCAGGGAAAACTTCTACTTTTCGGCCTATATTCTTCTGTTCTCTTCTCAACATATATCTCCTACTCAAGGAATATTACCATCTTCCAAATATAAAAGTTTTAGGGGCCAATTCCAATGCTCAAGTTAACTGCTAAGCATACAAATATGCATTTTACGGAACAAACTGCGAAAGTTGCTCAAATCACAAACTATTTGATGAGAACCACTCCAATCCTAATAGCCAGGATAAAAACTTTCTAGTCTAACCATTATTCATTGATATTTTGATTTTTTAGTTGTGCATAAAAAAATTCAGACCCTATGAAACCGGGTAGAATATAACAGAATAACAGATGGTATTGGAATTTCATTCTAAAAAGCAGTTGATCTGTCTTGAGTGTAATCTGCCTAGAGTGGAAAAGGGATATAGACAAAGTTCTGAAAAGAGTGAATGAAAAAGGAAACATGGTAAAGACTAACCCTGCAAGAGCAAGTCCCCATGTGGACAGAGTCCAAAAAATCTTCCCAGCATGCCACACATTAACCATCTTTTCCAGCTTGTTCATGCCACCCAATGCCTTGGAGAGTGCTGCCAATTCAAATTTTCATGTCAGAGAATACCAATGTTTACTAATAATTTTAAAAGCACAGCAAGTGTGAAAACTTAGAAATTCAAACGGAAAGGGAAAATAAAATCATCTGCAGACTTACTTTTTTGCATCTCCTGAGGAGTCAAATTCTGCAATAGAAAGGGTGAACTCTGTGAGAGCAGCTACAAATTTACATAAGTCAATGAAGAGCAAATGTTCTTGTTGTCCGGTACCTGAGCTTTAGGGTTAGAAAGAATGCATCTTGCCATGAAATTGGCAACTCCATCCACCACATGTTCCTCGCTGACCACTACATAGTTCTCCTCATCGATCCCACTTCTTTCTTCAACATTACTGGGACAAATTGGATCACTGACCCAAACCCACCAACTTGGTTCTTCAAGGTCAAGATTAATTAGTTCTTCAGCTGATTGTAGATCAGTTCCTAATAAATATGAAACACTAAGTTATTACCATACGGATATCGGTAACCAATAAGCCTTTTTCCCTTCTCTTTATGACTATTTGTATAAAGAAGCACAAGAAAATGGCAGAATAAGTAATAGATATATTCTTAACACATGAAAACCTGAGGCTTCTTTGAAAGGAAATTTTCCATCAACTGACTTTTCACGGAGGGATTCAAGCTTAGTCAAGAACTTCGGTGATTCAACAGTTTCCATTAAACGAGCATGTAGCTGCAACAAAATTGTATACCAAAATATATGTTTAAAAAATAGAGCAAGATAACAATTCCATCGCGTTTGCTGTATCTACTATCCGAAAAGGAAGTGAAAATTATACAGAAAAAGGACATAGCAATTCTCAGCCACCTGCAGAATAAGTAAATATAAAAAAACTCGAACCAGGATAAATACTACTTCCACACCAAAAGACATGCCACTTTCAAATTATTATTCTTTGTCCCAAGTTAATCTCATTTCAAGTACGAATCGAGTCATACAATCATGAATTGTCAAGGAAATAGAAGGCTTTCTTTAAAAACTTGCATATTACGGCATATATGCTGAGGTGTTCAGTAATATTAGGCTGTAATGGACAAGTTTTTAAAGTAACAGGAACATTTGAGATGAAGAAAATCTTCAAAAACAAATCAACACTACTAAGTAAGGAGCTTCCAAATCCTACGGTTACCCCACCCCCACCCCCAACCAAACCCAACCCAACCCAACCCAAAAAATCATTCTTACCCAACTCGGCAGCAGAACACAGCTAGAGACTAGACATCATAATCTAACCACCGCCTATCAATTCCGATCTAATTTGCTAACTTGTGCAAATGCTTCATTGAACATACAAAATCCCACTATACCAACATCATGCAGTTAACCTTAAAACCTATCCAGTACACATACAAATTTTCATTTGGAACACAAACATTCCAAAATCTCTAATTAAAACGAAAATCTCATCAAGCATCAATACATATCTAACCATGTTCTAAATACACATAAATTATAATAAAAGATGCCATTTTTGTAATTAGGGTTAGAAAAACGTACATCGGGAGGGCAATCCTCTAATAAACATGGGGATTCGGAGAGATTCTGGAGGAGTTTAAGGTTCTGTTCTAATAAATTCCGGAGCCGTTTATTTTCCGACCGCAAAGCCTTCAATTCATCGTCATCACCACCCTCGTCCTTATCATCGGCTGCTTGGTGATGATGCTCGTCGTGTTCGTGGTGGTGGTGGTAACTTTCCACGGCCGTCCAGGCAACATCTGCTACTTCCAAAACCGTCTTAGCCACCTCGAGGGAGCCATGGCCCACCATGTCTTAGCTAATTGCGTGTGTGTGTGTGATCTTGGTAAATGTTTTGGGCTTGAATTGGGGGTTTTTGAAGGAACCCTAGATGATGTTCGTTCCGGGCGAGCTGCTTGCGTCAGGGGAGTGGTGGATTGTTGCGTATGAGCGTAATATCATTGCAATTACTCCCCCGACCCAAAATAGACGTCATATAAATTTATTCTTATTAAATAATATTTTTTTATTAATAATAAAAAAGGTACCCTCTTTGTTTCAAAATAATTGATGACTAAAATTAAATTATACTAATTAAGAAATGTATTAAATATCTTTTAATTTTTCAATTTTATTCTCTCTTTATATAAGATATCTTTTTAAAAAAAATCATTTAAAGAGGTATAAATAAGATAAAAGGATAATTTAGAAAAATGTACAAAAATTGTGCAAGACATCTACTATTTTGAAACAATTTTTTGTTTCCAAAAGGTCAACTATTGTGAAACGAATTGAGTAATGTAATTAATGATTATTGATAGTTGGAAGAATCTCTCTTATAAATTAGCTCAGTAGGTCCCACACCAAATGAACAGTTGCTACAGTAACTGTTCAATCACAACCACTCATTACAAACTGATCCAACGGTAACTGAGCCCATCCAAGTCAAATTTCTAAAAAAATCGCTATCTGAATGTTCAGACCGTCAAAGAAAAGTAAAAGAAGGCTGACAACAAAGAGTAAAAAATGCAGCGTACTATCAAACTTGACTTTAATAAATTGCCAAAAATATTTCTTTTAACTCTTCCATTTAACCATGCTTTCAGCAAAAATAGGAAAATACA
>JAOTQG010132540.1:0-13009 GCA_025631175.1 Iris virginica
TTTTCCTATATTTCTTGGCTTTGGATCGTAGAATCGTACGATTTTGGGATTTTAATCGGGATTTTGACTACCTTGATATGCGTACACGTGCATTTCTTCTCTTTCATAAGTTTTAAAGTTTCTTAATTTCATGTTTTGTGAAGTTTATTTTTCAAGTATATTGTCCCTCTGCCCCTAATTGATTCGTTCACATTTAGCTTTTTTCACGAGCTAAGTTTGTTTGATTTAAGCAATTTTATTACTACTAATCTTAGTTAAATTCCCTTAAGTGTCCACATTGGGACATGATAGTTGGCATATGTGAAACTAGTAAATTCATTTTAAAATTAGCACTTGTTTAGGAATTATAAGAATTTAGAAAGCTACTTTAATTCGGAGATGGTGGGAGTACGACTTTTCTTATGATATGTAGTTTTTGTGTATAGCTTTGAAGGCAGTAGGAGTGTGTGGTTATTATGAAGGATACTTTTGGTATATCTAGAAAATTACATGGGGCTTCGAAAAAGACTCTTGATACTAGTTACAGTAGGTAATTGAAGTTTGATTTTGCACGGAATCATTGGAAGCGTAGTATTTACGTTTCATTAACTTCTTTCTCAGATTTGAATCTAGCATGGAGTAGGCTTTATGCAAGATGTACATGAACCAATAACTGAAAGTCAAATGTGTGGACTCCTGTGAATTACTTCGCGTATTTTTATTGTCAAGAAGATTCTGCACTCACATGGTTCTATGGAATTTCCAGATTGGGTGTTTGGGGTAGTTATTTCAAAACGATAGATGACTTGTGCATCCTAAACAAATTTGACTTGCTTCTGATATGCACATAAAATATGTTCTTGCTAGGATGATGAAGTGAAGTTGGACATTGCCCATGAGCAATCAATGGCACCATGGAGTGATATTTTTACTGACTTGAGCATCGGAGGACTTCTGTCTGAAGCATCTTTACAGGGAAAGATAAACAACAATGGTCTGAAATCAAATGCAAGCAGATCTAGCTTGCAGCCAATCCCATTGATTTCCGATATAAGCATTGGAGGCCTGCTGACTGAGGCATCTTTGCTGGAGAAAATCAGTAATCATGGGTCTCTATCTGGGAACAAAGTAGGCCCTGGGCAGTCACCATTTGAATGGGATGACGGTTTAACTGCTTTAAGCATTGGCGGACTGCTGTCTGAAGCATCCTTGCAAGGCAAGATCAGTAATTCTGATAAAAAATCCAATGACAGCAATTCAGCAGTGAAACCATTAACATTGATGTCTAATTCATTTGATGCTGTGATTCCTTCTCAAATGAATTCCCGTCCTCAAGCAGGAAAACCGTCGTCCTATGAGTGCCACTCATCTATCTTGGATGCTGAAGAGACATGCCATGCATTTTCCTACCAGAAGTTCTCTTCATTCGACAAAAATGTCCGACTTGGTGAAAAGCCAAGTTATGCTATAAGTTCAAATTCCTTCAAATTTTCCAATTTTTCTGAGGTTGGTCGATGCTTCCCTTTTCTTCTGTTAGCTTCTGATATTGGAGGTTGTGATTATTGAGAACTTGCTATTGTGTTGACTTGCCTCAAGAGTGTACATTTGAAACAAAGTTTTAGTTTATGACCACTTTTAAAGATGATGTGTTTGTCATTGTAGCTCAACAAACAAACAATGCTTACAGAAGATCCTCACTCACAGGAATTGAAGACAAAAGCTGCACCTCACTCGCAAATTCGGGGTGAAGAGAGCAACAGCAGTCTTGGGCTAAGAGGCATCAAATGGGTACTTGATCTACATATTACTACCATATGGCTTGCTTGAGTAAGTTTTGAATAGGTAGTCTAATTAAAACATTTTATGATGAATGGTTGCAGAATGACTCACGTGGTCCCTTTGATCTCGGACTATCCACAATGCCGCATTTTACCGGTGGCGACAGTGTGCGTGAAATTGTTCGGTAGGACATATGCTGTTTATGAAGCAGAAAGGCTCCTCAACTCGAGGACAAGAAATATAGGAATAGGGAACCTGAATATAGTTTAGTAGCAGTAATTCTCAGCTTGGGTGAAACTGCTATCCCGTACGAGAATAGATCATTGCTCCTATTTTTTTTTTTTCATATTTGCAAAGATGAAATAATTTTTTTTTTTGGGGAAGTAAGATTATTAGAGATGGAATGTAGTTCAACCTTCAACATTCTGGTTCAAAATGTACATTATCAATCCAGAAAACTGAATGTTGTTACTGTAAAGTGACCTGTTGAGAGAGTGGCTATGAAAAGTATGAATCAAGTTGTCAGTTGTACTCTTGATTATTCTGGTTTGACAAGTCATAATGGTTCATTCCTTAATATGTGACTTGAATTAGCATAAGAACAAGAATAATGTTGGATCAACCGCGGCAGAAACCACAAACAGAATGAAGAAGCAATTTGTAAGTAAAAACAAAGAAAGTCAATCCAACATCTTGAGAGTGGATACATTTTCTTCAACCATGTAGGGCGGAGATTGCAGAGAGGAAGAAGGGGAAACATTTTTTTTTTCTCGAAAATGACCCTCCAATTCTTGCCATATATCACTCCAAAAACAATGGCCGGCCGTACTATATTGTAATTTCCAGACCCACCTGTCAATACTTTCTTGTTTCCCCATTCTAATTCTGATGGTGATAATCAAAGTGCACATTTCACTAACACTACAAACTTCTCTTGGTATGTCACCTAGAAGTTATCCAAACTTGGATTCCTCAGTTAACAATAACAAGGATAGTTCGTGGGGATTCGCCGCCTCCGTGATCAAGCCACTATGGGTTGTGTTCAGGCTAAGGCTTCACCAGTTAGGGGGCTCGACAAGTTGAAACTCGATAATGGCTATGTTGTTAAAGGTGCTGCTGGGGACAGACCCGTTATTGCTAGGAAACAGGACTCGGGTCCCCTTAAGAAGGCTTCTTCGGGAAAATCTGAGGTTAACAATGAGGTGGTCGTTGTTGTTAAGAGCAAGCCCGAAGGAGATGGAGTAGGAGGAGGAGGAGGTAGGCTGCAGGGAGAGGAGGGAGGAGCTAATGGTGCTGTAATTGGTAGAGTTGTTTCTAAGAGGATTACGTTGAGTAAGAAGATTAGTACCGATGAGTTGATTGATGGATGGCCTAAATGGCTCGTGGATAACATTCCTAGCGAGGTTTTGGCTGGTTTGGTTCGAAAGACTGCTGATTCATATGATAAGCTCGCTAAGGTCAGTACACGAAAACAAATACTTGGTACCAATTTCAATCTTTCTTTTATCTTTCGTAATGAAACTTTTGAGATCAATGGTAATGTTCCATATGAATTGAGCAGTTGCATGTTCTCACTAGCAATTCCTTTAGAACTTTCCCCAACTCATCTCAACCACATATGAATCCATCGTAAAAGATTTGACTTCTGCGAACTCTCTTTAATTCATCAGAGCCCTATTAACCAGAGAAAACAAGTGAACAAACAAGCAACATGAAGAAGAATTGGAGCCGAGATATTCAGTAGCTTGGATATTTAGCTCTACAAATTCCATTTGGGCTTCGCCCTCTAATCGTCAGAGTCAAATAACGTCTATGCATTTTACTTTTTGTGTTATTTTCGTGCTTTTCCAGCTCAGGTGCGAAATCATGCACTGTATAATTGGGATGTGAAATTGCAGATTGGACATGGAACATATAGCAATGTGTATAAAGCTATAGATAGGGACACTGGAAAGATAGTTGCCTTAAAGAAAGTGCGGTTTGACACATCAGAGCCCGAGAGTGTGAAGTTTATGGCAAGAGAGATTATCATGCTACAGAAGCTGGATCATCCTAATATTATTAAGCTTGAAGGCGTAGCCACGTCCAGGATGCAGTACAGTCTTTACCTTGTTTTCGATTACATGCTATCAGACTTGACCAGAGTCATCTCTCGCCCCGATGGAAGGCTAACTGAACCACAGGTTCGAATCATTATTTCCTGATTGAGACACTTTTTCATTACAAAACTTCTCAGTTCTTAGCTATTAGTGTCACTGATGTGTCTGCTATACATACTTCAGGTCAAGTGCTATATGCAGCAACTGCTTTTAGGTCTGCAACACTGTCATGAGAGGGGAATTTTACACAGGGATATTAAGGGATCCAACTTGTTGATAGACCAAAATGGGATGCTAAAGATAGCAGACTTTGGCCTTGCAAATTATTTCCAACCTAAACCAAAACGTCCCCTTACAAGCCGTGTTGTGACACTCTGGTATAGGGCTCCCGAGCTGCTCTTAGGCTCTACAGAGTATGGAGTTGGCGTTGATCTGTGGAGTGCAGGCTGTCTTTTGGCAGAGATGTTTGTAGGAAGGCCAATTATGCCTGGAAGAACCGAGGTACACTCCTTATAATAGTCATACTCCCTCCATTCCATAGAACAAATCCTGCTTTGTTTTCTCTTTCCTTTTTCCACATAAAAAGAGTCACATTTTTTTGGTTTCCTTCTATTTCTGTTCTAAAACATGATGTTGCTGATGTGCCTCATGCGAAAAAAGATGCAATCTTAGTGCAATTCCACGTTATTGGCAGGTTGAGCAACTTCACAGGATCTTCAAGCTTTGTGGTTCACCCTCAGAAGATTATTGGAAAAAGATTAAGCCGACAACCACCTTCCGACCACCAGCACAGTATGTACCCAGTTTCCAAGAAGCGTTTACAAACATGCCATCTTCCTCACTTGGCCTCCTAACCACACTTCTGGCTCTGGAGCCAGCAACTCGTGGCACTTCTGCTTCTTCTCTACAAAACGAAGTGAGTTCAGTTCAACAAAAAAGAGTTTCTTGATTACTGCAACCATCTACATGGTTCTTTGAGGATGGTAAAAAGTAAATTTGAAGTTCTGCAGAGGCCATCACAAAGACCTATATATAGTTAAATATCTGGGAACAGTTTACTGCATAACTGCTGCATGTTTTTAAATCCTTGTTTCCTTCTTGCAGTTCTTCTTTTCAAGTCCATTAGCATGTGACCTTTCAGGTCTACCAGTTATGAAGAAAGATGTCGATGAGCCAGCATTGTTCAATAACCGGAAGAAGTATGTTTATGACTATGAATTCTATCATTCATCTTTGCAGTAATTAGCATAATGTTTCACTTGTTTGAAGAACTGATTTTACTGTTCTATATTCGAAAACTCTTCCATAAAGGCACTAGATAGTTGATGAATGTCTTGAGTTCCATACTAGTCGCTTATCTGGTTGGGTTTCTCCATGTCATTAGGAACCGATCCATGAAGACAAAGCAGCGATCTAGGAAAAACAGGGAAGGTCATGGAAGAAAGGAGTCACTCTCTGACCTATCTAAAGAAGATTTAGAATCTTCTAAAGAGGTAGAGCTCCAATTCATTCATTCCATAGCACAATTGCCACTCATTTGAAATGATTTTCCATACAAAATAGTGTTCTTCAACTACATCATAGATATTCAATGAGTGGTCAGTTACATGTAAAGCGTCTGAATCAACGTCGTTTGGAGGTTAAAGATGCTGGATTGACTTCATAAGGCTATTAGATCTAGAAGGTAGGTTCCTTAAGGAAGAGCTGAAACTACCGAAAAAACTCTCATTAGAACCCTTGCAGGCAGCCATGATTTGCTAACAAATCCCCAGTCAAGTTAGCTTAGAGACAATCTTGTTACAGAAGCTGCACAAAGAAATGGGCCTGAGATCCTTAAAGAGGTCGGAGATGTGACCTTAGGAGATTTTGTCCAGCTTCCCGGAGACCTATTTTCCTCATAGATAGCTTCCAACTAAAGAACTGTAACTTCAGCTTTGCTAATGTTTTTGGAAGATGTTCCCGTATACTTCTCTGTTCCAGACCTTTAACGCTCATTTGACATTCAAACGTTTTTTTGCAAAGAGTACATGGGTCTACCGTGTACTGGAATAGCCCAAGCTTGTTTGACTGCAAAAGAAATCTGAACGAAAGATGCCTTGATTTGCCCTGAAGTTGAGATAGAGAGTAGCAGAGGAGAGTGATCAGAGCATGTGCGGTTGAGATGTATTAACATCAGTGTTAGCAAAGGCACTGCAGCAGGCTTGATCACACAAAATTCTGTCTCAGATATGAATTCCTGTAGAACCAACATCTTCTGAGAAGTTGCTTTTACCAACTCACGAGTGTCATTTCGAACCAAAATCATTCCATACGAGTTAATCGACTAGGCTCAAGATTCGACTCTTTTGAATCCACACTTGTCTACTCCACAGACACCATCAAATTCGTTTTCGATTTGATCATGTATTGTATATCAATCTCACTGTCTGCATTCATATTTACCAGGAGAAGACTGCAGATAGGAGCTTACAAATCCAAGACACGGGTCACAGCGGAAGTAGCAGCACCTCCTCGAGTAAGAAAGCAAGCAGGCCTCTAGAAACCTCGCTGCCTTCCATTTCTCCAGCTTTTCGTTCTGATCAACACGACAGGGCTGCAAGAACTGAAGCACATCCAAATGCTCTAAAGAACATAAAGAACTTCCCACTCTTGCTCGCATCCATCACAGAGACCGTCACTCACATTGAGGAAAACAGGAAGAATCTCAACCGTAGGTCCATGTCCACAGTCGACTTCAGACACCTCGACCTGGAAAAGATATCAAAGCTCTTTGGTGTCGAGGATCATTAGCTTAGGCTTCTGTGGAAACCATATTCATATATACACATTTTTTTTCTCGGGCATTTCCATCCATCTTTCGTTAATTTCCTAATGTCTTTTGATGAATTACTGCTTGTTAGGATAACAATGCGACGGATGAATGAATAAAGCTTCTGACCGATTCATGCTTTCATGGTCATTGATGCAAAAAAAAAAAAAAAAAAAAACTTGCATAAAAAAGGAATGTTCTTAACAAAATTATAATGTGTGTACTTTTTGTTTCGTAGGCTCGTAGTAGATGTCGTAGCACAAGTCCATACATACCATAAGAGTTGTTGATGAGGCCGCAACTGCAGCTGCGGCGGTCCTCCCAATGTTAATTACTGTGAAGAATTGTCTTTTGACTTTTACATTCAAACTGACGACTTTTCACGCTTAAATTTAAACATGGATTTCTTATTTATTTCAAAAATTATGAAAAATAGATTTTATAGTATTTTACATATATTATATAAAAGTTATAATTTTATTTGCTCAAAATAAATAGAAATTTATAAAATTGCACTTGAATGTAGGTAGATTGCCCACTAGTGCTTATAAGAGCTTTTTCTAATTAATTACGTTCATACATAATTAAGTACAAACTTAACTTGAAACTAGTATTAATAACTTATCGAATAATATACGATCCTTCAATAATTATCTCTATCTTAAACTCAATTATGCCACAGGAAGTCACAAAATATGCCGGTTTTTGCTACTTACAACAATAATTGATGTCGAAAAACATCATTATAGCTTTGAAAACACTCATTAAAATGAGCTTATTAATGGATGTCCACTTTCAACAAACACTATTTATTTCTTACTATGGATCTCTAAAAGATTCAATCTATGTGTGCTATGTTTGGTAACCTAACGAGTAGGTGTGTTTGCTAGGCTAATTTTTTAGGAGGTTTTTCGGTTTTTGAATTTTATTTAAAACTGTTGACGTACCTCACAAGTTTTTATCTCTCTCGTACTTACTTTTTACTTTAATCATTATAAAAATTAAAAAAATCATACATTCAAACACACCAGATTCGTGTGAAACGCCTTTGTGGTTGTTCAACAATGAGGCAGAACTAAAATGCTATTTAATTTGCAATTTTTTATCGACGTTGGACCACCATTGTCTGATCCTCTATAAGTAATGTATTTTCAAATAATTTTCAAGTAAATACTAGAAATTGACTATTGAAAAATGATTCCAAGTAACTTAACTAAGATTGAATTGTATCCCTGCCTCTACTGTTACTAAATATACAACATGTGCAATTGGTAGCAAGATTGAAAATTTAATGATGGCCATGTCTGATTATGATATACATCACAAAGTGGATGAACAAAGAAAAAGGAAAAAAAAGAACCATGGGTCCAATTCAACATGAAACCATACAATATCAAAGGCATTATTAATGACAAAATACACACTTGATAACCAGATGTTTAACTAAAAGGAGAAGAGAACAACTTTGTGAAGTCCTCTCCCTCATGCATGACCATCAAAATTAAGGACAAGAGTAATTGATCATCCACCATTAATTCCCATATATACACTTACATATGATCAAGTCTCAGTTCATGATCAGGAAAATCAATGGAAGCCGTCGTTGTCGGTGAACTTGTTCTTGATCCACTTGAAGCTATTCCTCAAGGAAGATTTAAGCTTACCTTCCATGGTGTACATGTTGTAAGATGCAACTCTCTTCCTCCTCTTCATCTCCGGATTCTCTCGTTCTCCGGCTCCAGGACCATTGAAGCTGAAGGACTTATCGCGGTCCTCAAATGCGAACCGGGCTTCTATATATGGAGTTGAGTAATTTGGAAAAGATTTGCTCTTCTCCATGCTCATGATCACCAGAAACCCTAATTGACTATAGCAATGAATATATAGAAGAGAATTGGTGGAGACACTTCGCTGTGGTTGTAGTAAATTGGATTTTATATACTTATTAAGAGAAGATGGAAGAGGCAACTACAAAGATGGACCCCTCAAAATAGCAAAAAGATGATATAGGAGATTAATTAGTGCGGTCTGCATGGGCCATGAGGTGACTTCCATTCGATGTTGATGATGATGATGGACATTTCACTCGTAGCTATCAACTAGCCAAATAATACTCTTTCCATCCTTAAATGAGAGTAATCTTTGATTTTCTAACATTTTTTTAAAAAAAAATTTACTTTTACTTTTTTAGATAACTCCAAGCGTCACATTAGAATGCAGAGAAATGATTCATGTAACGAACATAAAGTGATTGAAATCAAGACTTAATTGAATTGAGTTATAAACGATCTGAACCAAAATGAATCGAACCCTTTCTTATTTAATGACCTCGATGATCTCTTTATTTAAGCCAAATGGCCTATGATTCGAGTTCAACTTACTCTTGGAACAACCACGAATGAGCCGCTAAGTTCAAGATTAGCTCAAGTTAATCGAAACTAAATCCCGAAAAAAACAAAACAAAACTATGATTGTGAAAATCAAGTTCATATGAGTTGAGGCAAATCGTACCACGAACCAAAAATCATGTTCGAAGTCGACTCAAACTCAAGACCAGTGTACCTTAAAATTGACTTAGTCAACTTAATTATTGAACACAACTGGAAAGAGCCAAACAATTATGATCAACCTTAAATAGGGAATCATGAAATGTAGCATAATAATAGGAGACGAAGAGGTTGTTGAACATGGTACCGGTGGTGGTTGAACCATAACTAACCAACACTTTGTAATATAGCAATAGGATAAGAGAAATTATTATTTGGTAAGAAATTTTCTAACAAGCAAAAAAAAATCATTGACAAAAAATACAAATCATATATATTATCCGTTTCGTTTTAATTGTCCTGAAAGTGATATTTTTTCCTCACAATATGTTGCTATCATGGACAATCAAAACGAAACAAAGGGAATAAATATTATGCTCCCTCTGTCCCAAAAAGATTTTTCCATCTTCTCAAAAAGATTTTTCCACTTTTCAAAATAACAATCTTATGAATGCAATTTTACAAAAAAAAAAAAAAGTACAAATATGTAAAGCATCATCCTTAATATTTACAAAATTTATACGGTGAAAATATCTTTTTGGGACGGCGGGTAAAAAGCAGTTGGTAAATCGAGCCCCTAGGCAATCCTTGCTATTAGTGCCCATTTTCTTAAAAAAAATATACATGAAGATCATAAATTATGTATATATCATGAATATGAAATTAACATTATGAACATGATTATTACGTAACACGTGTGCATTTTATATTTATATTATGTACATAATTCATAATTTTTATGTCCATTTTTGAAAAGAATGAACTAGACGCTCGGTATAATTTGCAAGTAAAAGAAACATGTCACGATGCAATAAGAGAAGAAAGAGAAACCACTCACTTAGGTTAGACTATAAGTGCTTGTGACCCACTAGAGGCCCGGGGAGTGATGGCGCCAGCCCACTACGAACGAAATAGGCATTAAGAATAGGATTACTACATGGTGGGTAAAGTGGCAACTCCACTTTCTGCAAAGCAATTGCTGCCGGCTATATCTAGTATCTTTTGAGGGCCTCTAGTTTGCCATGATAAAAACCGACCTGGACCACTACCTCCTGATGATGAATAAAAACTACCAATTGAATGATGTTCTATAAATTTACTTTCATGCCAAATACATGTCTGCCCCATAGTGGTTCCTGTCAGAAATATACTCCCAGATTTTCTACAGCATAGGCCACAATTCACCCAGAGTGTCATTCAAATGTTTTTGAGTCGATTGATTGCTTAGTTCATGGGACCCACACTGCATTTCTGTTCTCAAATGACAGCCAAATTACACAAGAGAGCAGCAGGGGAGGGAGGGGGGAGGGGGGGGGGGGGGAGAAGGAGGGAGGCATTAAGACCCACACATGAAGTGTGAGGTTTTTAGTTGAGAAGGGTGGATAAACCACCTGACATCAAAAGTCAAGCTAAGTTTCACCCAAGACCATTCAGATGAATCCATTCAAACTCTACTATTCAAGAAACAACCAGTCTTGGTTTATAACTACTTACAAGTGCCAATATGGCCGCACACCAGAAAATGGCAGCTAAAACCACTTGAGAGAAACCCTGGCAAGCATGACTCTGAAAAGTTCTAATGCAGCTAGAATGGATTGTGTAAAGCATTAAATGTGTAAGTTTCTGCTAAAAAAGATCATATATTACCAAGAAAGGGTTGTAGTAGTATGGTATGTCAAACTCGATGAGCTCGGTTAGGCTTACACATACCTCTACTTTTCTTCTATAGCTACACGATTGATAATTAAGATATAAATTCAAGAAGATTGGCCTTGGAAGAAATCAGCTCCATTCTCAACATCATCAGTTTTAATGCTTCCAGACTGAGCCATTAATATTCTGTACACTCTCTTTGAACAAACTTCGCCTAATCTTCTATTCTCACCAAGTAATCCTTCTGTTGTCAAATCCTCAAGTAGAAATTCTTTCTCATGCACCTGCGATCATACATATAGAGAGCAGAAGTTATGACTTCAACAAAGCCAACAGTAGTAAGAATTCTTGCATTCATGCGCACTCCATAATCAAGGAATGTGTTAATAGTTGGTACTGAATGCACTAATATCTTGAAACAAAAAGATTAACATGCGGAGCAGTTTAAGATTACAGCTGTACACAGTCGCTTTTTGAATCTTTTGTTTTTTGCTTCAAGAAAAACACATTAAATTCTCTTTGACTAAAAATAAATATTTGTCAATGGCCTTTTGAAAAGTTGAAAGAAATTCTCATTTACCACCTTTATCCTCTAATTTAGCATTATTCAATGATGCAAACTACAATTGACCCAAAAAGGAAAACTATGTTTGAAGTTGGGTACAACTTAACTTTCCCTTTCTTCCACTCATAATTGTGACCATGTAAATGATGCCCACTATGCTCAGTTAAAAAGGTTTTAGTAATTGTTTGAGGGCAAAACAACCAAAACAATGTACTTATGTAGTTCTTTGGTGTATGACTTATGTTTTACTACATAACGCCACATTGGGCTTATATTTGCACCATCAAGTCCAGGTGCTCGACTCCTTTGGAATAGCCTATTTGGCGTGGTGGTGGAAAGCTTGGTTTAGCCTGAGCCCAATTTCCGCCTCAAGCAGGTGAAAGGTTTTAGCAGGATGATGATTGTAGGCTGTTGTGGCAGCATGGGTTATTCCCTATATTGTGGGGGATATGGATGGAGACCAAATCCTAGGAATTTTGAGGATCAGAAACTGCCTTGGCATCTTCTTAGGGATAGAAGTGTTGCATATGGCTCATTGCAGGCTTCAGCTAGGGGTGCATTACAAGAAGTTCCTATGTTGATCTTGCAGAGAGATTGGAGTGCATTGATTTCTTGATTATTTAGGCTTTTATAATCATATTTTCTTTTCCTTTCGTTGATGGATGCCTTGTTCATCCACTTGACCTCTAGCTTTCATTCTATTATAATATTCTTTCTCTATCCCGAAAAAGAACTTGTAAACTCAAATTATGTAGCCAACTATTAATTTTTATCTCAATTAAATATGACCATATGTAATCTGAAGTTTCACGTTGTGATTTTCGTTCTAGATCCAGAAAAAAAAGGGATTTTCAAAGCAATGGAAGGCAAATGACACATGATTTTAGCTTCTTGTTGACTCATACCTAAGTTGTTTCTATCCCCACAAGTTCTTTTATTTATGTAAAAGCTGAAAGTTATTCAAACTTCTAATCAATTGAGTGCAACTTCCATTAAAAGGACATAAGCATTCTAAACTCCTAAAATGAGCAATTCTAGCACCATCAAGCGAGTGAAGGACATGCTTTAGGGTGTGACGCGTAGGCTGATTCTCCTCCTTAAGAATGTAAGTCCTGAACAGATAATTGTCAACCTCAAACTAACTACTTGATAAGGATCCTATGCCACCAAAGATGTGGCAAACTTGCCTGGTATGATGAAGGCACCATCATTATAAAGAAGCTGTTGCTACAGTATTGCAGACTGCCATGTTCGGAGGAGGTTGGAGATTGGAGATGCGAGGATAGTGTCTTTTCCATATATTCTGAGGAGAAGGAAGGGAAAAGAATTGAAGAGCCCAAACTCTTATCTTTTCCGTATTAAGATTATGAGATGAGAACAGGGTAATTCATCTTCAACTTTGCTGGGGAGGATGAGAAATGGCAGATCTCCAAGAACACTTAACCGACATACCAAACAAAGAAAGATTTCTTCCGATCCATTTTGCACCCACATTTCTCCAGCCACATTCATTACACCAAAAATAGGCATCACTACCACAGTACACATGCTAACGTACTCCAGAAAAATAGAAAAGCAT
>JAOTQG010132651.1:0-20124 GCA_025631175.1 Iris virginica
TCAATGTGATATGTATGCTCTTTTTATTGTATTTTATGCTCTTTTAAATCACATTAATTACAGATTTATTCTCTCACTTATAATCAATGCAAAAATTAATGAATGATTTAAGTTAATAAAAAAACCTCAAATCTCACTCTCGGCTGTCACTTGCTTTTTACGGAGAGTGAGATACACTTGTTGGGAGGGCGTACGGTACTTGAAGCGCTGATGCGCTTAAAATAATTTTCAGAGAGGAAGGGATAGTTTCTACTCCAGCTGTGTCCCCAAGTATTGCAATATACTAACCCTCTAATTGAGATTTCAGTGAAAGATAAGTTATCACGTCCCTTTTACATAATTTTAATGACCTAAAAGCGATATTTTTTCCTCCCAATGTATCAGCTATCACGAAGAATTAAAACGAAACAAAAGGAGTAAGTACAAACTTACCAACACAAGTTCTTCTTTTTATTCCAAAAATTGTCGGAAGTTTTTCAGTGGACACCTTTTTCAGATTATTCCCAAATGGAATAGGGGAACCTCCCAAACTTATCATACTATTCAACTGGCGTTACTTTACTTCAAATGCCACATACAGTATAACTACAGATTATACTAACTTGATTCGAGACAAAACAAAGAAAAATAGGATTTCTATGACCATTTGTGAAAGAAAAAAAAATACATTAAAACCATAACATTGAAAATATATATATATATATTGCTCTGTGGCACCCCCTCCCCCTTTTATCATGAACTACAACAACAGCTACGAGAATCAGGAAAAAAATGGCTGGTGAGTGGCCAGAAGAGCTCCGAACGACACATGTTTATTATACAGTCACCACTATTCCTCTTCTACACCAAACCCACCAATTCGTTGTCGCCTCTTGTCAAAAACAGCTTTGAACGACTCATGTTCTGCACGCATTCGTTGTTGAAATATATTTTGACTCTTTGACTTGACACCATCATGGGCTGACTTTAGATTCTCTCCGGCTGGTAACGGGTTTGATTTCTGCACCCACGAAAACATTTATACTTGCATTAGAAGGTTGACGTCGGTGGACATGGAAACAATGCAAAACTTGAATCACATTAATATTCTTTTCAGCCCAAATATTATTATAGAATCCAAAAAGTTCACGTTTAACAAATGAATGATTAAAATACAAACAAACAAAAACAATCACAGCTAAGGAACAAGAGGGAATTCAAGTTTCATGTTGTACTCATGTCAAGTTTCAGGAGGAATTCAAGTTCTTTCATTGCATACCAAGTTTTATGCAACTCACCAAGTTGTACCCAGAACCAGGTCCTATGACCAATGATAATACATTAGCCCTCTTGGCCGCACCTATTGAAAAGCCAATGTTTCCACCCTGAAAGATGAAAAGGTGAGAGGCAGAAAGAGCTGCAGAACAAAGTGGCACATATAAAAATTACTGCTTCCTCTAGCCTGTTTTTATAATTGAGCTTCATAGGAATGAGGTATTAACATAATAGACGCCCTGCTTTAGGGTCAAAGATCACAATTCTCCAAAACATCTGTTTCAACCTTCAGATTACTCGAACGACTAGAAACCTTAAAGAGAAAGATGGGACCAAGGACTGAAAAAAGACTACTGAACTTTGTGTTGGTGAGAATAAAAATACGACATCAGCTTTATCGTATTATTTATTACAGCATTATGTTACAAGTACAGATATTATTGTCACCAACAAAGAAGTCCATTTTATCTTATTTTGTCCGATAAACCCCCTTTGCATTTTTCCCTAAGCAGTAAGCACACCAAATAAAAGCAGATAGACTAAAATTAATTGAAATTCTACACTTCAAGAAAATTATTAATGTGCTCAATTGATCACTACTACTTGTTCACATACCTGGTCACTCCAGCGTACGGATTTGCCTTCCCTACTATAAGCTTGAATTAATCCAGAAAGGGCACTTGAATGACCATGTCTACCTTCAGCCCCATGGGCCTGATCATCATCCAAATCATCTGACCATTTACTACTCTTCAGTTCCTTCACTTCTTCTGTCAGATGACTTCCTTGTTTATGCCCTTTCCTCTCATCTGTCAACAAACCTACATAATTGAGAGGTGAAAGAACAGCAGGTGCTGGTAAAACCAACTCCGTCCAAGAATACAACCAATTAATAGTTTATGAACACGCGGAATTCATAATGGAACATTCATTTGGAATATGCTTGAGCTTATGCAGATACTCTTAGCAAATTCATTTCAAGAGGAAAAAACGGAAACAAAGTTCAACCAAACAAAAAAAGTGCATTCAATAGTCTAACAACATTTACTTCTGCCTTCACCAGACTCCCCCATCCCCTAGAGGATGTCATGTCTGCTAGTTGAACGATTATAAGGGAGGCCAAGTTTTGTTAAGAAAAATCAGGCTTCAAGAAGTAATATCAAAGAGCGCCATCAGGGATGTCAAAACATTTCCCTTTGATCATGGGAAGGGGCAAGAAAATGATATAAAGTAACTATGAATTTCCCAAAATAAAAGTAGTAGGGACCAATAAGAAAACAGAAGTGACGTCCCTGAAAAGTATCTAGGACAGAAATAGTGGCGCATCAAATTTTAGGAACACGGAAAGACGAAATCACGGCCAATTCATTATTCATGGACATGGTACCATAAATACAATGGCTAGCGTTTAGACAAGGAAACATAGACCAGAAAAGCATATCTAAGTTTGAACTTGAACCTTTCTCAATACTATTCTTTTGCTTTTGCATCAGTCACACAAAATTACTTGCATTATTTCACCTAAAATAGCATATAACCACCATTTTCCTTGCACATCTGATTTTTTTAACAGAATTATACACTCAAGTAGTCAAATATCCACTAAAATAGCATATTTTCAAAGTTAACATTTAGATACATGATGACAAGCAAGCAAACTTACTGGTCCAGTTCAAAGAAGTGTCATTGTGGTGCATAAGTGAACTCAAATATATTTAGATGCTCCAGAAACTGAACATAATTGCGGTAACAAAAATGGCATATTGATTTAGTTTATTTTGATTAAAGGAAAATAGCATATTGATATTCAGCTGAAACAAATATGGCACTCAATACATGGAAATAGAAGTTAAATAAAGAGCGCATTCAAACCCCTTCTGTTTTGTTTTATGTACAAGCACAAAACCAAAGCATACCATGGCTAGAGAAATCTTCAACTGGAGGTACAGCTGCATTTTCTGCATTCTCAAACTCTGAACCCTGTAAACCATCCACGGGATCCCCATCTTCCATATCCATGTCTACCTGCCAGTCACGGGAATAACCATACTGATCTGTTATTTTCTGCTAGTTTAGCTCGGGAAATAGGCAGCTCAAAATTTAACCGTACTACCAGGGTGAGGAAAATGGAAAGTTATGAAAAAACCCATTCGGCTTAATTTAGTTTAAGAAGCAAACGTGTAACTGAACATGAAAAATGGACCCTAATAAGAAATGGCACTGCAAGATCTTCCCTTTCCATTCTAACCCTTAATCATATACTCCCTCCGTCGCAAAAAGATCTTCCCACTTTCCTCTTTGTTTGTCCACAAAATGATCTTCCCATTTCTAAAAATGGCAAATTTAGTGTAATTTTAAAATGGTACAAGTGTGTAAAGCCTCATCCTTAATATTTGCAAAATGTACAATAGGAAGATCTATATGGGACAGAGGGAGTCGAATTTTATTTGATTGTACTTGTTACAAGCATACGTGAAATTTTGATTGTGTCGTCTCCATAATTTTTTTTTGATAAATGTTCGAGATTTTCACTAGTTACATGGTTAAGACCTAACAACAATAATTACCAGGTTTTTTAAATGGAAGGACTTTGGACTAGTAACAGTCAGAGGAATTGCCCTTGGACATAGCAGGTATAGTAAGGCAGGACATCACATTCAGAATCACAACTTGAATTTTCATACCGCAATCTTTTTTATTTGTTTTTAAAGAATCCAAAGTTTGTGTATGGGACAATATAAAGGGAGAAGTGAAGAACTATTGCAAGGGATTGGAAAACAAGAAACTTATCTACTATATAGACATTTTCAAGAATCCCTCAAGTTTCATTCATTTTTCTATTGTATTATATCAAAAGCAATTTTAAACACGAATATCGCTAGGTCAATTGCTAAGGAAATTGCACTAGTTGAAATTGGATAAGGCTTTTGTGCATTATTTCTGCACTTCTCTATGTGGCTGTAGCATTACTCTTCAAACACATATTTATTCAAGTATTGGTGGAAATAAAAGCAGAAATAACCCGCATCTACTATATATATTACCTCTTTGATCCCGCTCTCCTCCAAATCATCTCCATGGAGTAATGACTGTCATGATAATAAAATTTATGCATTAGAAGGCAAGCATTGTAAACCTTGTTTTCAATATAAAAGCCACCAGAATTTCCATTTACTGAATTTTGATAATAAATGAAAATTCTGCTAGATTCATCTTCTCTCATTTTATTTTACTCCAGCATGCAAGTACTTTCAAACCAGAGGTTCAAGAGCCTCAAATATTTTAAAGAACGGGAACCTAAACAAAACAAACCTTGATGTCCAGTTTCAAGTACAGTGATGGAGCTTCTTCCCACTGTCTAGCCATCTCTTGAATATTGTCCTGGGTAAAACCATGCACATTCCTGGCTGCACATCCCTAAAATTCGCCAAAGCTTTTATAAGATATACAGTTTATGTAAGGAACTAAGGATGAATTGCATAATCAGAGTAGTAAGGATAACTGCAACTTTAATTAATGTACTCAATAACCAACAGAAACAAGCTAAGACTTGCCTAGTGTATATTGCAAATTATTTACACCCTTGGAATAGGGAAGTACTACATTATATTTAAACTCACCGCTGGATCCTTGTATGCAGCCTCTAACAAGTAAACTTCATAGCCCGATCTCTGCAAAGTTAGAACTTGAGAAAATGAGCAAACCATTGAATAAACATCAATCTTGAAAGCAAGTTACTCAACAGTTCAAGTATCTGTGACTCAATAACATTAGCAGATGTTATACGAGATTATGAGGTACAGTTGTAGCAGCAGATTGGCGAGAAGATCATATTTTAGGATAAGTCAGTGAAGTGGGATCTCTAAAGCAGATCAAAAAACAAGCTATGTCTAAAAAAGATATACATCTTCTCAAGACCTCATATTCAATTAGTAGTTTACATAGCAAGGGGCTCTGGTTTTCCAAACTCTGGTATAAGGTTCAATAAATATCAATTGAACCTTTCAAAACGAAAATCTAATAGGAGTAGCAGAAAAATGAGATGATCAGCTTAAGTTCAGTTTATGTTTCTTGTTATTCTACTATTCAATTTCCTTTACAACATTAATATATTGGCCTAAAGTAGATTTTCCGGGCAAATGCTGAGCTGAAGCCAGAGAGTACTACAAGAAAATGTTAATCAACGAAGATCACACAGAAAGCATACACAACAGTACTACTTAAAGTACAAGATAAGAGTGAGCATAAAGGCTATAGCTATCAGAACCCTTTAGAATAATTGCAGATTTAAATCAATTAACAGGATGTTCACTACTCAGTAAAAGTATCGAAAAGAACAGAGGAAAAATAACCAAACAACGAACTAAACTTCCACAATATCATGGTAAATATTCATTTGACACAAGAATATTTAATTATTTTTGCGTGTAATGCTTAAAGTCTAAAAGCACTTGGAGCATATCGTTGCAGGGTCTAAGAGCAACCATTCTTCTTTCAAGAATGTATCCTAAAGGCTCTAAATTTAGGGTGGATAGAGGTTATGGCAACCATTCCAGATCAAAGGAATGACTTCAATTAGAGTTTGATACTACAGCACGAGTCACATTAAACGAGGCAACTTAATTCAAGTTATCATCATCTCTTCCTCCACATAAGAACTTAATTCAATTGAAGGTTAATTCAATTGAAGGAAAAGGAGTCATTTGGTAGGTAAACAACTCCCCCACACAAAAACCAATGGAGTAAATGAATCACAATGCTTCTGATGAGAACACGCTAACATGAGTACGCAGAAATTATTAGGTATTTGAATCGGATTGTTTTTTATGAGAAAGCGTTCCACAAGTCTGTAAAAACTGCCAAGTCTGCCATAACCTCACTCATAAGCATGTCAAAATAGGACAATTAAGAGAAAAACTTAAGTTAGCAGGTTTAGATCATCGGTAGTATAACAACATCTTAGTTAAATGATATAAATACAGTAATTAGAAACTATACTATAGAATCATTATTTTGAACTAACATGTTATTCTGTAATGAAAGATGATAATATCATGTAAACGAAAATCTTTGCTTCAAGTGTTTCAGAGCACAAATACCCAAATAAACTATCCACCCAACAAAAAGAATATTACACCAATGTTGCAAACATTTAATACGATATGTAAAAGTGGTGGCATCTTAACTAAGCAAATTCAGTACATGTATTTGACTTCCAAAGTGGAAACACAAACTACTGCATACCAAAAGGAAAACAATAGGATGTTTATACATCATACTGCCATAGAGCAGCACAATCCAAAGTAGCATATCACCAGTATATATCAATCTCCAGTTCAAGGCTATCTTTCATGTAATATTGCAGTTAAAATGTTTGGCACCGTCACTAATTTAAGTCCATATTCACTTAGATAGCTTGAAATTGCAAAATGAACTGTATGAAGAAACTGACTGTTCTATGAATATTATTCATGGCTTCTTAAGGTGAAAATTTCATAAGAAAAATTCGAAATAAGAAGTTGAGAAAAAGGTGACAGCGTGCAACTTTACATTGTGGAAATTTATAAAAACATTAAAGTATCAAAGAACAAAGATGGTAACAAAACAGCTGAAAGAGTCAGAAAAATCACTAATTCTATTTTTTTCCTTCCACGTCAGATAAAAAAAGCATGTTTAATCAACTGTCATATAATATCAAGAAATAAATATCTGATATGCAAAACTTTTTAATTAGCCCCATTAAATTTCAATGAAAGCAAAAGGAACAGAATTACTGCCAGAGATTGCAAGGATGAGAGAATTGAGGGTATACCTTTGCAATTGCCCAAAACTGAGCAAAATCAGCTACCCGCAGATTGCGGTCATCCACTAAGACGAGGCACACATACCAGCAGCAAATAAGTCAATTTGCCAAACAAAACTGCATCTGTAGTTAGTGTAAGCTAAGCAGTGCAAAGGCACTGCACCACCACTTAATCTATAATCAGACTAGATCCTTGCACTAGCAAGCAACGAAAAGCTAGCACATAGAAGACCCTTTCTTAAGTTTGTTTAATTTATCTGTAAGACCAACATGTTCAAATGCAAATCCCTTGGCTTACTAACCAAACAAGAGCTGAGCATGCTTAGATGCATATGAGGTAGCTCGCTGCTAGGTTTGAAAAACTACTGGTACAAGGATTCAAATATACATCTACTAAAACACTTCATTCAGCAAAAAGAGCATGCAACTATTTCAATTAGAGACTTTCCAACACAAAGAGCAAGTGATTTTCCAAAATATGATCGCACAAATTACCAATCTAATTATACTACAAGGAGTAGTTGTAGAATTCAGAAAATCAAAACAATTAATCCAAGCCATAAAGCTTTCAGGTCTAAGATAATCTGGCCCTTATGCCCAGAAACTCATACCAATTACGAAGGAGAAATCCCCCTCATCAAGGGTCTTTTTAAAGGCCTTCAACATGCTCGACCGATAAGCCTATGTAGAGATACAATAACAAAGTTAGAATGACGAAATAAGTGTCATGGTATCAAAAGGCTATGCATTTAAAAGACCTTTTTTTTAAAAAGAGGATAAAGATGCAAAATGAGAAATTCAAGCAATTTCATTTAGTTGTTCTCAAGGCCACAATATGAAACATAGCTAATGTTAGCAAATATAATACATGTGTAAAGAAAAGTTGTTAAACATATATAGTATTTTTCCAATGTAACAAGCTTCCATGTTATATGACCCATGATACAAACCTCTCTTTTATAATTCAGAAAATCAGAGGGTAACATGAGGAGACACCATGTCTAGTCTAGAAGTATATTAAGATTACAAATTTAATTATTCCCGACAATACGCACCATATGAGTTTGAGTTTACATACAACTAGAAACACTTCAACCTTCAATGAGAAAAATATTGAGTATTATGATCTTGAAACATCGTGATTTGAGGTATATGGCTGGAAAACAAAAGATGACACACTAATGCAATATTAGGAAACTGAAATGAGAGGGAGTGCATGGGTGATAATTGGCCAGTTCTTTAGCATACTGAGGGCCCATCTGAACACTTCAGAAGTGCAGGAGTTCTAACCACCCCAAGGTAGGGAGGTATCTGTGGTGCCCTTTATACTGGGGTGAGGAAGAGAAACAAAAAGATTCCCAGAGGATAGTGTTAAAATAATCTATGAAGTAGTTACAAACATTAATACCAAAGAACTCTCAAAAATCCTTTATGTTTTTGCAGAATAAATTATTTAAGCCTTGTGGGGAAAATACTCTTCTCTTTACACTAAGCATACGTGGATTGAATCCCTTAGACAACGACATGAATAACTAAAAAAGAATAATGTAGACGTAACAAGACTCCTCAAGATAATGTGTGTATGTATCTTCATAGCTCTTCACGTGCAAGAAAATAAAGACTCCAGCAAACAGAGGAAACCATACAGGATCTGACATGCAAGGAAATGCATTACATAAAATAATTGAACAGTTTTAGGAAGATTTGACATAACTTGGACATAGTACCTCCTCCATTTCAGGTTCATAACAGTATTCCATCACTGTCTTCATCACTGATCTCTTGCCTCTAACAGAACTGGAAGACTTTGACACCTCACTCTCTTCAACCTATACAGGAGGAAGAACAATTATTTTGTGCAGTCTCGTATACAGAAAATCATTGAACGAAATGGAAATAATGAAAATCCGCTATGAACAAAACAGTAAATGCAATCAACCAACTAGAATTTGTATCAGACAGCAACAAGCAGGCAACTTACCTTTTCAACTTCAGTCATAAAATATTCATCCATTGAATGAATCCGTGGGGCAGTGCCTCCATTTTCAACCTCAAGGTCACGCAACATTTTTGCCAGGTAGCTCTTTCCACTACCTGAAATTATACTGACATTGTAAATCTCCATAGTACAGTCATCTAATCCCAGGATTACTATCTAACAAATGACAGTTTCAGATCAACTGAAAGCAACTACTGCATATTCAAATTGCTTGTTCTTTCTATAGTGGGGCTCCAGGTCCTCTAACTGCTTTGAATGCCTTGGTAGATTCTTATTTTTTCCCCAATAAAGGGAGCCATATTTACCTGCATATGGCTTTTAATTTTTAAATGAAGGAACTTGATTTACAGCACAAACGGAAGCAAGGCAGGACCAAGGGATCCATGGATACGGCACTGGAAGGGAGTCGACAAAGAGAGCTTCTTATACCTTGAACCAAAGAAAAGGGGAGGGGAAATACAGTTGTAATCCAGCTGAGCAACAGTTTGCAATTTCGAGATAGTCTCATAAAGGTTCTAATCAGGCTCAACCAAAGCTTGAGTTGAGTAGCCTATATTCACAAATCAAGCTGAATTACATCTATACAGCTCATTCAAAAAGAACAAACATCATCTCCTGTCTAGATAAACCCACCAATGGTGCTTTTTTACTTTATTTTATCTTTTTCTTCTTTTTGGGAGTGGAACGGGACGGAATTTGCTTCCACCAGCAGCCCCAGCGTGCTCTCACCGTCAAGAGTGAGACCTCAGGAAAAGGATATGTATCAATACGCAATCCTCCCTGCCAACATGCACAAACAAGGGAAAGCCTATTCGGTGTACATACAATCGAAGAGAGCGACTCTGTGCGACAGTTCGACAGTTAGACTAATCACGAGGCAATATAATAAGACATATGCCTTAGATCCGAGATAATACAACTAGAGAGTGACCAAATCAAGCTCCCAAGTTCAATTCTAAATCTAAAATCTTTATGGTCATCATAATGTCCAGCAAGATCTTGCCTCTGCAGATATCTTGTTAGAGGGGTGTCTAAAGGCAAATTGTCTGTGGACTGTTGGGTATTTTTGTGAATCAGAAACAGCATCAAAAGGAGTGGTGGGGGGATGAATCTCTTTTAAATGTCAGACGACTGTGTTACACAATTCTAGCCAAGAGCTGGTGGATTTTGACCATTAACGCTCATTATCTCTCATCACAGATATTAATAAACACTTCAAATGAGCTAAAAATGAATTTGTCTAGGCCCTAGGGTATCTTCGAAAGGTGATGATGGGTTTGAAAGTGGTTGTCAGGGATTCAGGCTCTATATGAGATGAAGTCAGAGGAAAGCGTCCTTGATGTTTGCAAAATGTAAGAAAATGAGGACTGAGAAAGAGTAGAAAGAAGGGATTACAGCCTACCTCATATGTTACTGAACTTGGCTACGAGAATCCGACACGGGCGCAGACCCAGGTGTCGGATCCTCCAAAAATTGTAAAATTTACACCAAATTTAGAGTAAAACAGACACACCCATACCCACACCTATGTGGCTATGTTGTGTTGTGTCATGTCGGAAACAGATACTTTGCAAAAGTGAAGGGTTGAGGTAACATGGACTGCGTCCAAAGAAAATGCATGGATTTATACTTGAAAGCATGCCGGCTGTCAAACCTATATCCTACTATTTGCATTATTAATTTAGGGTTTAGGCTGTCAAACATATTTTCACTTGTGCATAAGCACTAATAAGAATAAGCCTCCTATGCCTTTCTTTCCATTTCTGGCATTATTTTGACTGAGTTTCTCAATTAAGCAATTTTGAATTTGATTCGGATAGTGATTCAAAACGATGGTACATTTTTACACTCACCAAAGTGAATAGTTTTTTTGTACGAAGATTATGTTGATTTATTTCTAGATCTAATTAATTTGGCATTAACTTAGTATCACAGTATCCTATGATGGAAGACAGGGCAAATGTGCGACTAATTTCTCCAAAACTGATGAACCTTAGAAGCTCCTAGTAATGTTTCCTTGCCCGAAAAAACAAAACTTAGATGTGAACCCTAGTGATCTACAATTTGCAAAATTTGTATATGCATCAGCCAATCTCAATAACTGGAACATGGTAAAGGTAGATTACATTAGAGATCTGCAAGTTCTCCATAGTTAGCTTATCCAGAATTTTTACCTCAGCGAGGAGTGAAAGGTTTTACAAACACTGCCAATAACTAAAAGTTAACACATACAATCAAATATTACCCACTAAGAGTATGAAGAAATAAAAAAGACATTTGATAAAAATCACATCATCATTGACAAGACAATAGGAAAAGGTGGGGAGAGGGGAGAGAAAAAGTAATTGACTAATTTAATTATCAAACACCAATTTTTTTAACTACTACAACATCTGAACTCAATATACGGAAATATGAATTTATGTGTGTGTATGTTTGCCGTTAGAATCAAGTGAGACAATATCGGTCTTATGAATACATACAAACTCATAGTTTAATACAGAAGACTTGGATGATCATTTTTTTCCACCAAGCTCCCAAATTTTTGATGGGAATTCAGTAAAATAACTCTTAAGATTCAATACTCCACAACATGTAAGTAACAGTCAGATCCAAGATACCTGGCAGCCCCCGCAAGATTATCACAATACGGTCAGGTCGAGTAGTTCGATGTGGATGCTTAAATATGTGAGTAGCATCAACAATGTGTAGTTTCTCTAAAGGTGGATGCTTTCGCCGAAAGGGTTGACCTTCATCCAAATATTTCCTAGAAGATTGGTGAGCTCTGAAATCCTAAGAAGCCGGTAAAATTTATCAGATGTTTGATCAGGCACTCAATTGTAACACAAAAACAGACAAATAATTTAAAATAAAGCACCCAAAAATAAACACAGACAATTGGAATGACACCCAGATTTTCCAATTTTGAATGAATAATTTACCCAAGAAATAAATGCAAACAGACAGCTGGAATTTTGTTGAAACCAAGCTTTTCCAATGTTCCTTAATCACCGACCTCATTCTTCGGTAACTATCCTCTACAAATATCTACATAAATGATTACTTTTGCACTGACAATTGAGCAATTTGTGCAACTACTCGATAAGTTAACAGTAATCAAGTAGCGTTACAAGAATTGACAAAATTTTATCAAACTTAACACAATTCAGTTTATCGGACTCTGACACTATTCTTCTTGTAAAAAATATTTAGAAGAAATTCAAAAGCTTCTTATGCTTATTTACTAGTGTTATATATCCCGAATTTTGTACATATACAGGCTTATGCAACCTTCACTGATCTTCCAATCACGTTAGAAGGAATAATGGAAGACAGTGAAGCATACAAATCAAAGCCACACACTACCATGAACAAGAAAGAAGTACGAAAAAAAACTGTAACATATTCAACTGCAAAATGTAGCATGCCGAACAAATAGAATTGTTAAACTAGGAAGCCATACCTCAGCAGCAAAGCCAGTTGAAGCATGCACACTATGTTTATTGGCATTGTAAGTTTGTGCCAATGAGTGAGCTCTGGGATCTTGAGTGTGTAATGTCGGTACATCATCCCGTGAACTTAGAGCAATAGGAAACAAAGATGAGGATGTTTTGGGTGGTTGTGGTTGTGGTGGTATAACAAGTCGTTCAACGTAATTGTGGCCTGGATCCTTAGGAAGGGGGGGTGGTGGAGATGAAGGAAGAGGAGGTTGGACATTATGCAAATGAGAAGTGTGTCTCGGACTCACATTATTGCTAATGGGAATGGATGGATAGCGACGTTCTTCTCTCAAATTCGGCCAACTAAATGGGCTGGAATTCTGACGTCCTACAGAATCCTGAAGATCTACCTGTGGCGGAACATTAACTGGCTCCCTCGGGTCAGTGGGTAGACTTGACAAATAGCAATCGCCAGTTGGTGGTAGTTGACTTTGCTGTGCTTGTCCAGATGGTAACTGATTGTTAATTGATCGTGAATAATGCAGTTCTTTGACTGAAATGTTATCACTCGGGGGAAGTCCTCGAAAACTGTGATAGTTCTCAGTCCGAGTTTCACTAGTGGCATAATGCACATTCTGCGACATAGGTGACCGCTGTGTCAATTCATTATTATGTGAAACTGAATCATACGAAATAGATCCCTCATAGTAACGAGCAGAATCGTCCTCCCTTTGTTTGGTCTCAACTGTATTAGCAAAACAGCTAGGCAGGTAACTACCATGTCCACCATACTGCAATGAAAGAGGCATGGAATCCTCAACTGGGTCATATCGAGATTGTGCAAATCTGTCACTACTATCACTGGCCCTAACATTTTCCCCAAACAATGCCCCACGTTCTTCTCTAAACTTAACAGAATCCACATTGTAATGATCCGCATGGAATGACCCTCGGTTTGTATCAAAATAATCATCCCGAAATCCTTGAAACTCTTCCGACCTTCCCTGCACATACCTATTGGTCTCATAATTATCCCCACCACGAGGCAAACCTCCGGGTGCATTACCATTACCATGATCATGAATTAACTTCAAAATTCGCTCGTGACCCTGATAACCATTCCTCGAAGAATTTGCATAAATATTTCTGCTGCCAAGAAGCATACTCGACCCTAGTTCATCAACTCTCATCCTCTTAATTCCAACACCACCATGATTATTCATCTCAAAACCATCCCTATAATCATACTCTCCGGTCTGAGACTGCCCGTACGGAATTCTATTTTCCAAATTAGGGCTCGTATGCCAATCCCGTCGGCCGGTGAAGCCATCATTAGGGTCCCCAGCAAGCGGACGTTGGAGATTGGGAGGGGGCCGACGATGATCAATAAACGGGTCAAAACGCGGCCTTTGCATGTAATTTTCATTAAGGGGTTGGAATCTAGGGTTTTCGTGGAAGGGGTAGGGGTTGGGGTGGAGGGGTGGAGGGCAAAAAGGGAAGTGATAAACAGAGCAGGTTGGACAGATTGTGTTGTTACCTTGGATTGGTGGTGGTCGCGGACGCCATGATTGGTCCATCTCCTTCCCCAACTGTGGCTGATATAATTGATCAGATTGAACAGACTTGTAATAGTATCGCGGATCTGACTGCTACAAACTTGGGGTTTTGACGATTGATTTTGTCTTAATGGTGTTTAATGAGCTTGAAGGAGGAGGACTCCTTTGTAAAGTTTTCCCGGAATTGCTTTATTTCGCAGGGGTAAACTCCCGCAATTAGTATGAATTTTAGGTTTTCGTATTTCTTACCTCGAACCCCCTGTAGTTATAGAGCTGCAAAGTTTTTTTTTTTTTACACTAAATTGTAGTATTTTATTCATTACGGTCGATGTTCATTACATTTTGGATAAATAAAGGAATTCTATAATCAGATGTCCTAATAATTGTATGGGCAATCTTCTTACAAACTTTCAGAGAGATATCAACAATCTATGTAAATAACTAATGACGATCGTCCAAAACATCCTCACAAGGAGAATCATCCACGTTTGAGGCCTTCATTGCATTCACAACTATTTGTGAGTCTATCGCCGCATCTATCTTTGATCACTCAAGTGACTTAATCTAACTTAGAGTATCCCTCATACATAGAAGCTTCGTCGTTTATGGATTGAACGAGCCCATCAACTTCTTACACATTCCAGCTATTACGACTTCTTCATGATTTTGGATAATCATCTCACATTCGCTGATTTTAATGAGAACTGCATCTATGTTGCATTTCAGTCACCCTTTCGTCAATTTTTTCCATTTTCCCAGTAGACCATTTCCCGAACTATTGTTCACGTCCTTTTCTTTTGATTGTGCTTTCTTCAACTTTTCATCGTATCAAACAAAGTAGCAATTACGATTGTTGCTTTAGTAGTCTCATTATTCCATCTCCTTTCGAATAGACGATCAACATTGAATTTTTTTTTTATCTATTTTATAAATGAGAGCATAACATTTTATAAATTTTATGTAATATGAATAGTAAAAACATGGGTTCATTTTTCTTTCTTTTTATATCTGGACACTGGCCTTTCTATTGCCAAATGCCAACCGCCACAGTGCCATTTACACATCTCAATTTCACACATGCCGAACTAGGAAAAGGAAAAGAGCAACTCCATCTATCGTCCTTTTTTCTAGGATAATTGTTAGTGGTTCTCTCTCGAATCGCTAATTTATTGGAAAGAGGAAAAACGTCTTATCGCTAGATCATTGTTCGTCAAATGAGTCCAGATCTTTGATGTCCAATGGTGTGCCACTTCTTGTGTCATCTTTCTAAAATTTTATCGCAACCGTTTAAAAGATTAACCTAAATTTTTAAACTCTAAATTTTAGTATACATGTTATTTTTAAAAGTTATGCCACACGAGATGACACACCATTTGACATTGAAAATTCTGATTCTTGTCAAATACCTAAATTTATCGTCCTTAAATTTCAATGCAATCCGGATTCAGCCCACGTAACGTATATAACCATTGTTTGTCAAATACCTAAATTTAATTTTTTTTTTAAAATACTCCTTACGTTCCACACCTTTTAGGCATGGAGCACACATATTAATAAATAATATATATTAATAAATTTATTTTTATTAAATATTCTTCTTTTATTGATACTAGAAGATGTAAATGCAAGTAATGATCCTAGGTAGTTGAGAGAATAGAAGGACATTTTAGAAAAAAAAAATAGAAAAAAAAACTAAAAATCCTAAAAGATCAACTATCTTAGAAAAATATTTTACTTCTAAAAGGTCTACTATTGTGAAACGTAAGGAGTATATCAATAGTCCCTTCAATTATTCTTGATTAATTTTTCAATTCTCATTCTCTCTACTTTTTAATTCAAAAATTTTATATTTAATTAATTGTTGCACTTAACGATCAAAATTGGAGGATAATCTTTGCAACCTCAATCCGAAAATTGGGGTTGTCTGTTCATTAGCACCACCATTCTATTTCTTCCTCTCATTCTCTCCTTCGAGCCATTACATGCGATCGAGAACTTACACTTTCCCCAAGCAACCACAAAACAACGATCAAAATTGGGGAGGGAGGGGGGTAATTTCTGCAACCTCAATTCAAAATTGGGGTTGACTGTTCATTAGTTGCATACACATTGGTATTTGTCGAGTATAATCAACTTGTTCATTAGCTATATTCTTAATGAATATGAAGCGTTCAACTAAGGAACATGAAGATTGAAACTAATGAACATGAGGTATGCAACTAATGAATATGAGAAATGTAAATGAACGAGTATACTATAAAATGAATAAAAGCCGATGAACATAAATATTAACACTAATGAATATGAAGTATGCAACTAATAAACATAAAGAATAGTTAGTGAATAAGCTGATTATACAATGAACAAAAGCCAACATTTTACATATGAACATGATTATTGAAACTAATGAATATAAAATATGAAAATAATGAACTTATAAAATATAACTAATGAACAAGTTGGTTATACACAACAAATAACAATATTTTGCATATGAACATGAATATTGAAACTAATAAACACGAAGTATAAAACTAATAAACATAAGTAATATTGCTAATGAACATGTTGGAGAATGAAATATATGCAAAAATTTAATTCTATATATTTGGTAGAAGATTTTTAAAAATATTTTAAATTGTTGGGTAAAACATTCATAAGAGAAAATATAATTAATAAATTAATTTATAGTGGAAAATCATATATTTACCTCTCACGTAATTTAATGAGTGTATTATAATTAAGCACTCTTTATTAAGAGTGTCCATCGAGCAAGTGTGTTACACTCTCCAGATTAGCAAGTGAGTTGGGAAAAAAATAATTTATTTATTCCACTAATTTAGGATCTAAATATGGTTAACATATATTTTGTAGAAAAATGATTAATCTATCTCTTGATTTTAGGATTTTCACTATATATATATATATATTAATTGTGTAATTAATCATAATTTCAACTATGTATATTAAGATTCGAAGAGAGATATATACACTCAGATACACAATTATGTATATTAAGATACATACATTTATACATTCAGATAAACTACTACATACATGAAGATACATACGTATATACCTTTAGATACAACACCATGTAAATGAAGATACATACATATGTACATTAAAATACACACCTACGTACATTAAGATACACGCCTATGTACATTCAGATATACACTTATGAATATTACGATACAAACTTATGTACATTAAGATATGCACCTATGTATATTAAGATAGACATCTATGTACATTCAGATACACCACTATGTACATGAAGATACATGACCTATGTTCGTTAAGATATACGTCTATGTACATTAAGATACACATCTATGTATATTAAGATACACACATGTGTACATTAAGATATACATTTATGTACATTAAGATACACATCTAGAATAAAGACATACGACCTATTTTCTGACTGATGTTAGCACTCAATCGAAGAATAAGTACATCAGAAGTTCACAACCGATGTCAAAATGGGGAGCTGCTCGACAAAGCCCTAACTGAGCTATGATCGAGACAAAAGGAAATAGAGAGAACCCAATACCCCTCCCTCTTAACCCTCCAACCACAACGTCGGAGATTGAGGGATCTCCTTCTTCTCCGACGACTTGATTAGGTTTAGATCCACCGACGATTCTTCCACAACCCTTCTTTTCCCCCTCGGTTCTTACATAGAGATTATATAGAGATCTTTCGGCACCTCGACTCCGAGTCGATCCACCTGTGACACATGCTTCCTCATCTGCAAGCGGTGGCTTCACCTTGAACAAAAAAAGTTCTTAGGCTTGTAATTGGCGAAGAAAGAGAGAGATTGTAGAAGAATGTTGAGAAATTTTCGGAATGTGTTTGAGTTATTTTTTAAATGTATTTTTGATGCGTTTTATCCAAAAAATTGAAAATGACGTGAAAAAAATAGAATTATAACGCAAATTATACGAAGTGGACACTCCTAACAACGAGTGTTTAGACTCTGATCTAACAACTGCAATATAATTTTAGAGAACTGTGAGCCAATCTATTGTCGGTTTTTTGTATTTTTACCCCCTTTTCTTTTACAAATTTTATCGAGCGCATAGGCACTCCTCGCTAAGAGTGCCCATTCGCCAAAAATAATGAATAACACGCGCTTATACTCCCAATCTATTCTGAATAAATCCCTAAGATCAAGGGATTTCCTGATAAAAATGTCTTTCTCTCTTTTTCTCCCTCTCTCTCAATCCGTCTTTCTCTCTCATTTTGTTTCTCTCTTTCTTCGGTATATCAGATTCTCAATTCCGTCCTTTTCTTCTTCCAAATGTTAGAGGGAGCTAAATTAATGGGTGCAGGATGCGCTACCATCGCACTACCATCGCACTGGCCGGAGCTGCAGTCGGCATAGGAGACGTCTTTGCGTCGCTCATTCATTCTGTGGCGAGAAATCCCTCCCTGGCTAAGCAGCTCTGAGTTGGCTCCAAAGGATCTATCTCACTAAACTACCCAGCCTGCACGAAAAACACGGGGTTGAAGCAACTTTTTAATAGGGAATTCCTAAAATTGCTCATTTAAAAAACAGGAGCTCAAGATCAATTTCGTAATTCTACGTAGTTTTTAGTTTGGCATAGAATTTTCCAAGAAAAGAAAAGAAGCCTAACAACACTGGATTTACCACAACCTGAGACCGGAAGTCCTAAATCCGGATTTCGGGAGTCCTTTTGATACTCACAAAAGCGAAGACCCGGCGTTAAGCTTCTAGCTAGTTCACCGAAGGACAAGAGCTCAAGCAACCTTGAAAACGGTCATTTGGGGAGGTGAACAGAGTCTGGTAGGTAGCCAATGACCATTGATTCGGGTTGAATTCTAATCAAAGTGAAAGTTATTACCAGTCGGCTAGGGGCAGATTGAGTAGGGTTGGCCTTTTGTTCGTCCTTTGAATCCACTCATGGAAGTCTTGAGAGTCGAGTTCGGCCATAGAATTGGGACACTCTTATGCCCGGGCCCACGTAGCTACAAGAGTCAGAACTTCTTTTTCGAACTAGGAAGCATAGCCCATCTCATAAGCGGGACAGAGGTCTTTTCCTGGGAAGTCATCTCGAGCTCGGGAATCCACTTCAAGAGCAGGAAATTAGAACTATCTATAGTCATTCTTGCTCGTTTAAGCTTGACTTTGATTACAGCTAGCGCGCCCCTTTTCTTTCTCAAAGTCCACTTTCTCGCTTCTTAGTCAAGCTTGTTCTGGATATTCTTCGTGAACATACCTCACTCTTATTTTCAATAGGAGTCTTTCGGGAGGTCTTTTTGACTCGATCTCCTAGTTTTTGTAGTTAAACAAGGGTAGTTAGCCCCTATTATTGAGGGTATTTTGGATGGGAAAACCCGGACCGGAAGGGTCTCTCCCGGTCAGAACTCTAGTTCAATCACCTTGTATTTCCCAATATTGCCATAGTTTCTTTTTCAGTTGGGTAATCAACAATGTTCTAAATTGGCGCCTAAGAAAGAATCCCCAGGCAGTGCGGCTTCTCAATCGGCTCATCCGAAGAAAGAATTCTGTCTTTCTTTATGCATTTTGAATAAAGAACAATATTATAAAAACCAGAAAACCCTTCTTACGTTTTCCCAACTAAAGTAGAATATTTTTTGATTGTTTCTTTCATTTAATGCCTGTTGGTGTACCGAAAATACCTTATGATATTCCTGACGACGACGAAGATGAGTACAATAGAGTTGTAATTCACTAGTTATTCCAGACGCTCGCCAAATCTGAAAAAAGCAGAGGTTATTTGGATTCCTCGGAAGCCCCCGCCCACATCACCATTCAATATTTCTTGACCCACTATTGGAATCGGGTAGAGAACTAGTCCCTTGCCCGGCCGGGATTGGAGGGGGTGTTCAAGCCGGTATTCTAGCCTCATAAAAGGACCCAGCATCCTCACAAACCTAGGAAAGATATTCAATTTCCTATTCAATTTCTTATAAATCAATGCCTTTGACTCGAGCTTCTGGTTGACCTCCTTGCTTCTCTCATGGTACAACCCTCTTCCCGCCGAGCCCCCTTTCTACTCGGTCCACAGAGACAAA
>JAOTQG010132762.1:0-20118 GCA_025631175.1 Iris virginica
CAAACAGAAAAGCTTCGATCTGGAGAGAGAGAAACCAGATCTGGAGAGAGAGAGAGAGAGAGAGAGAGAGAGAGAAAGAGAGAGAATCTGACCTTCCCCAATTTGGAGGGTAGAACTGGAAGAAGGAACTTTAAGTGCATACAATGGGGCAACAGCAAATCGTTAAGAAGAAGATCTGCTCTCTCTCTCAGATCTGGGGCATCTCCACCTCCGGCGCCGGCCTCCATTCCAGAAATAATAGCAGCTGCAGGAAATAATGGAAATAGCAGCGGTGAAAATGGTTCATCTCAGGCGCGGGTCGAACTCGTAGAGAAGACATCTGCAAGCATTTCGAAGACATTGGGAGAAATAGACTCGGATGCAGGAAGTGTGACCATCTGGGTTCTCTGGCCGGATTTAATGGACGCCGGAAAATGGGGGAGGGGGAAATGTAGAAGACGAGAGATGGGTTGGGGGGGAAGGAACCAGATCTGATTTCAAAGAATGAGGGACGATTTTGGTCCCTATTTTTTTATCTTTTCATAAGTGCCCCTCTAAATGTGGACATGTGACAAGCATGTGATGATTAACGGTCAAAATTAACGATTGACTAACGGCAGGGACCAAAATCGGTCATTTCTTTTAAACTTGGACCAAAATTGACCAAGTCCGAAGTAGAGGGACTATCTGCAGAAATCGAAAAGTTTGAGGGACCATTTATGAAGTTGTCCCTATTTTATAACATCTATGTGCATTAAGGCACTCCATGAGCAAGAAGTGCCTAGACACTCCATATAACAATTGGGTATAAAAACTTTCTAAAAATTCTAAAAGGACAACTATTTTGGAACAAATTTTAATTTCTAAAAGGACTAGTATTATATAATGGAGAGAGTACTAAACAAATTAAAGATTACACTTCCAACTATCTCTGCATCACTGCCGATCAACCACCATGAGCAACACCCACCATAATCACCCAGATCTTCAACACCCAACCCTAGATTTGAAAACTCACACTAAAATTAATCCTTTACCATTTCCACGAATGAAATCTGAAATGAACCTTTTGAGCGAAAATGATTTGCTAACCATTTACAGAACGCGCAAGCTCGTTAAGAATTTGCAAAAGCTAAAAGATATGTCATATGTTCGGGATAAATGCCAATCATTTTCAAAACCTTCTCTTGAATCTCACGCCTGTATATTCTCAAACTCCCTCCACTAATCTGACAGTACCAAGGGGCAATAGTTGAAGATCACCCATTAAATACCCTGTTCTGTTTAGCTATCTACTCTCTGTAATGTGATATCAAGAGCACAAATCAACGCTACACAAGTATGCTAAAAGACATACCTCAACTCCATTGTAAACCACATCATACCCCAAAAATCCACGTAATTAACAATATTACAAAGAGTAAAACTCCCAAAATCGAAAGACCATCACAACCACCTACTCCGGCGCAGCAGATCTCAAATCTAAGCACCAGATCTCAAATCGGAGCACCGGATCTTTAACACCCATCACGTATCAACCACTTATTGATAAGTTTTGTGCGTCTCTCTCAGATCTGAGAGAGTAACGGGGGAGGAAGAGATGGGATGGGGGAGAAAGAAAAGAAAGGGAGAGAGAGCGACGGGGAGGAAGACACTGCCCTCTACCGCGGAATATGCATGTTGTAGCCGATGGCGTCGTATGGAGTCAGTTCCTCCTTTTCGCATCGAATCGGTGGTGATTAAAATTTTGGGAAATGGATGGAATCATTAAATTGGGTTTTGGGTGAGGGGATCAGCTTACTGATTTTATCAAAAAAAAAAAAAAAAATTGGATAAATTGCACCTACCTCCCGTAGTAACTAGCAAGTGTAAGGTTTATTTTTTGTAAAAAAAATCATATTAAATCTAGAACTTTCCTTATGGAAAGATACGAAAATATTCATGAAAAATTCACGTATTTTGCACGTGAATCAACTTTCGTTAGTATTTGACAGTTTCGGTTTAAAATGAATCATTTTGCAACAAAAATTTAAGGCAAAACTGTACCAAAAATCACTAAACTATAGGTGTTTTTCATATTTCATCATCAAAGTATAAAAATTAAATTGAAGGTCATTTATGTTTGTTTTTAAACATATATGGCCATTCAATCCATTTTTGACGTTAGTGGGGCGTTAAATTCCTTTTTTTAAGGGTAAAATCATCCATTCCAAACAAAATATAATTTAACAGTGTCTTGTAAATTTTTTTTAAACAAGGAAGCTAAGTGAAATATATTCAAAAAGAAAAAAACAAAAAAAAAAGAAAAGAAATGGAAAAGGTTCCCATTCCTCCCCCCCTCCCCTCTGCCCTCCCTCGTTTACTCATTCCCCTTTTCCCCCTCCCCGCTCCCTTCCCCCGTTTCCCCAACCCACCTACCAGATCAACTCCTCTTCTTCACCGATGAAATTGACGCCGATATACACCAATCCATCATCACCAGATCTGCTCCATCCCCTATCCCTCTCTTCACGGCGGCGACCATCTCCGGCGAAGAAGGATCGAAGAAGTCTCCGGCGAAGATACAACCATCAGGATTGTGCTTCCCTTTGAAGGATTGTAATTTTTCCTCGGTGTTTGCTCTCGGTTCCCTTCCCTTTGAAGGATTGTGTTTCTCTGATTTGTTTATTATTGAGTGTCCCTAGGCATTCTACTGTCGTCGGTGTGCCTCTCGAGGGAGTGTCCCCATTTGATTCGATTAAAATGGATGAGGATTTGCATTCCTTGATATTTGTGACCATGATTTATGAATGAAATTTTTGTTTGGATGGTGGTGGCGGCATGAGGGTGGTGGGGATGGTGGTGGTGGCGGCGGCGTGATGGTGGGGTGGTGCATTCTTAACTGTTCCATGCTTTAACCCCCAACAGGTGAAATATATATAACTAAATTTAGAGTATCAAACTGCTAAGGAGAGGGTAGAAATTCTACAACTCACTACTGCTGCTTGATGATTTCTATGGTCTCCGAAGAAACTTTCGACGAAAAATGTTTTGATTTTGACCGCTGTTGTTGGTGGGGGATGATGGCTGTGGTGCGATGGTTGGGTACGATGGCAGACCGGAGGAGCGGAGGGTAATTTAATTAGGGTAAAAATTAATTAAGGTAATTTAAGTAATTTAATTTAATTAAGGTAATAATTAATTAAGGTAATTTAAGTAATTTAAATTAATTAGTGAATATTTTTATTTAAAATTATAATTAATTTTTATATTTTTAAATATTTAACTAACACCCTCAAAAGTTTAAAAATTATAAATATATTTCACTTAGCTCCCTTATTTAAAAAGAATTTACAAGATACCATTAAATTATTATGGATGATTTTACCCTTAAAAAAAAGAGATTTAACGCCCCATAAACGTAAAAAATGGACAAAATGATCATATATGTTCAAAAAATAAATATAAATGACCTACGATTTAATTTTTATTCTTTGATGATGAAATATAAAAAATACCTATAAATTAGTGATTTTTGATACAATTTTACCAAAATTCAATATTAAAACCTAATTAACAATTTTTTGAAAGTGACACATTCTACTAGCTAACAAAAATATTACGATTATAATAGGATTTATCCAAAAAAAAAAAAAAGTAACATTCATAAAACATAAAAAATATAACATAACTATAATTTGTCAGTTTTTTAGGATGGTGCTATTTACCGCCCCAAAATTTCTATTATCGCCCCCAATTTCGACAAAAATACCCTTCTTATTTATTCATCGGTTCCTGTCTCGACAGTGAGTTCCCCTTCTCAAGCCGATCAGGACTCTCCAACTATTGATGCAGAAGGTTCGATTCGAAAGCCGATTAGTCTATGGTCTGGAATGTACCATTCACCTGTCACAAATGCATTTTGGGAAGCAAGATCAAATATATTCGAAAAACCATCCATTGCTCCGGCAGTTGGTGCTCCTCCACAGAGTGAGTTGACAACAAGGACCCCATCCCATAGGAGGACTAGTAAATTTTTTTTGATTACATAATTAGAGAACAGTATAGGAAGTTGCGGAACGAAATCAGGATGGGGAAATTACTCGAAGACCTCGATGCTCTTGCCGAACCATTTCATTTAAGGTAGTATTGATTAGACTTTGGATTCGTAAATATAATTTTAAATTTTTGACCGGGAATTTGCATAAAGGGGCTCATTTGATTAATTGCTTCAACTTGAATGCATGGCCCGATATATTTGTAGATAATGGTTTGTATAAGAACTAATATAAATTATGAGAGAGGTACCCACTAGTTATATACATTGTCTATTAGGCCCGAATATCTGTCCAAACTTTGAATATATAATAATGAAACAAAAATAAAAATTTATAGATAATAAGTAAAAAAATATTTTAGTAAAAATAAAAAACGATAATAAAAATTTTGCCAGCTACAAATAGCAACTCAGATTTTTTATTATTGTTTAATGGCCTACCAAATTGCTAACCAGCGATCTGCTCGCGTACTCGCCACACGCAGACTTATGAAGCAGTAGGCACGAACTGGAGAGTTTTAAACTGTAAAGGTAGGGGCCGCGCGAACGCAGGCCCCCGCTGACACAAATTATGACGTAGGCTCGACCAACTTGGGCCGACCTTAGGCGGGCACCCTTCCAAAGTGCAATGGAAGTCACCAACCTAGGCCATGGGCCATCTTGATCACCCATTGACCCCGTCCAGGTAAGTATGTTGTCAAGTCCTCTACACTCTTATTTAGTACCTCCATTCTCGGTCCAATAATCACACCTCCAAGCGATGTGGGAATCTGAACTGAACTCAACTCCCTAGCCAGCTGCTTTACTTGGCGATCGGTTCTAGTTTACATACTGTGATTGATTCCAGATCCTCCTCGTATCGCATTGGCCTCGAGACATTACAAACTACCCATTCGAAAATAAATGTCAAATTTTTCGTTCTTGTCTGATCAATGTTCTTATTACTGCAAGCATTTTCGAACAGAAAAAATCTTTGCTCATGTAAATATTTTCAAGTATGGATGCCAGGAAATTAGGTAAACTTCTTACGATCCGTTCACAATGCAGCCCAATGATTGCAAAGAAGTTAAACCTTACGGTCCCCGTTTTTGTGTTGTTCAAACACAAGAATATGGTTTGAAGCCAACCAGGGATGATGTAGTAATAAGCAGATGGAACGTATAGAGCTTTGTCTGACATTCCAAACTTGTCCAATACAGGACAAACAAGATATAGGCAGTGCCTTTGAACAACACACAGGAGAAGGATATATGAATGTCAATAGTGAATGTATTGCTGAAAGCTCTGAACTCCTTCTGTGAAAACAGCATATAGAGCCGAGTCTCCCGTCTGTCTTCCCGAGAGATGCATCTTTGCCAAGGAAAGATTAGTTGCCACAGTGCTAAAACAAATACAGAATTAACTGTAGCTGGTATAGGCAGACAATTTGATTCAAGATTTGAATATTACTAGTTTCCTCGTAGCTAATCAAATTTAGCCGAGTTATCTTCCCCTGATGAATTTTGTTTCTTCGTGCTTCATTATTCGTAGATCATGGAATACTGAGTTTGTTTCAGTCTCATCTTTCTCAAAGTTCCTTCAAGAGTAAATACTGTGAATTGGCATTCAAGAAGAAGCCTTGTCAAGTACAATCCTTGAAGATGTCCACTTTAACGGTTTAACCACTTTAACGGTTTAACCATTATGTGATGGTTTCATTTGCCTTCTACCATGAATCCACCTAACTGGTGCTGATAACATCGTTTTCATACATGAAGAGTCCGGATTAAGTCTCAGTTACGCCACTTTTCCTTCGTTTCAGCACCTTAAAAAGTCATAGAATGCTTCAAAAGTCAAGCACACGTCATCCCCGCATTATTTAGATGTTTTAGAACTTTATAAAAATCTATGAACGACTGCCCTCGGAGTGGACGAGTGGAAGTGGTGGACGAGAAGATTAGCGATCTTCCATTGGTGTCTTCCCATAATAAACAAAACTGGGAAAGAATGATTGCATAAGAGAGTACAGGACTGAGGACTACCAATGCCTTCCAAACTCCCAACTCCTCATGATTTATAAATTAGTTCCAGTAAGCAATTACAAAGGGTATTCTGGGAAGAGCAAAAACAATGAATCTTCCAATTACATTGGTATTCTTAAACTCTCAGATTTTCTATTTGTCCTTTTGAAAGGAAACACTTTTGTAAGCTTATCTTCTTTGTTAAACCTATTTGTGAAAGTAAAAAAAAACTATACAACTATTACACTTGACATTTACACACAAAACTGCATATTGCAAAGGTAGGGGACACTCAACAATCAAAAAAAAATCGCCTTGAAGGCGAGTAATGATGCAGAGATTTCCACGAGACGTGGGCATCTCCCTGTAGTTTCTTTGAGTATGCATATTTGAACTACCGATCCAATCTAGTGACTCCTGCAAACAAATAAAAGACGGTGAGACACTAGATTCTGCCAATATATCTTGTCTACACAAAGTCCCAAGTCACTGGTACTTCAAGGATGTTGCATATGCTGCAAACAAGTGAATGGTTTTATGAATTCATTTATGATGTGAGCTGGTTGCTATGCTACATTTTGGATGTATATGATGAAGGACTCACCTATCGAATCTTAAGCGGCTTAATCCACCATCTATTGTCATATCGTCACAATTTCCTCATCCTCGATTTCTGCATTTGTGAATGTTAGAGCCCTCTGTAACTTCCTTGAAGAAAACACCTCAACCTCTACCATATATGTGGCAGTCACAGGTCGATGATCCGAAAACTTAATTTCCGCCCTTCGATAGCTCACTTGCCTAATTCCTTTCCCAAATGTAAGTATGCGGTCGCACCTGAAACATTAAACATGCTCCAAATTGAAGTTTAAGAAATCCACTTTTTGAGAATAAGGGAAATCAATTTTCTGGACCATCGATAAAATATTTATCAGGATATATCAGTCAAGTCTCATGTTACCTATTTCCTGCTGGTTAACCATGTTGACAGGCATCCTTTATAATTCATAAGAACAGATTTTCTTTTTGGTTTTGAGGGAGGGCAGAAAGTAGGAGAGACAATTATCAAAATTAAATACCTGTTAACTCTCATTTGCATCTCTCGACCGCATTTTATATACCTTTTTTAACCAAGAGGTTACTGTCATACAGATAGCTTCTCTCAGAATGTCACACAAATCAAACCAATAGGACATCAGAAACTTTGTAACATCTTAAGTCTTACCCTAGATTGTCACTATAAGAACACTCCTCAACGAGCATATTGGGCATGGACAGCACACTAAACCTCTCTAGAATTCTTTATACTTAAACCAACCAAACTTACCAAAAAAAGTTGAGAGATCAATTCAGATGTATACATGAACACTATCAACTTCTTAAAATTTACGTTGATGATGGAATTAAGCAATGAGGTTTCCGACAGTAATCTTCCCATCCAAACTACAGTTCATGAACCAACATCAGTGATACTATGTTCCTTAAAACTAGTCCCACTTTACTTGAATGGACGTTCTTAAATGAATTGAAATCTTCCATCACTCTGATACACTCCATGCACATCACACAAGCTGCAATCATATCGCCTATTAATACAAGAAAAAGTACAAGTAAATTACTCCCTCCGTTGTGACATGATGTCGCTTATCCAAAAGGTTGAGTGTCGATTATCCCCTCCTAACTTTCTGAATTTTCTGAAAAGTGGTCATTTAAGTCTACAATTTCAGATTACTGGTAAAAGCAACAAATAATTGTACAATCACTGCTACATTACATTAGCAGCCATTTTAAATGATGACACTGAGAGAATTTTAGATAGGTGAGAAGCAAAGAGAGGCTCAAGTAGGGGGAATGGGCTAGCCCAGACCAGATATAACTATTTGAAGAATAGCCCCTTAAGTTATGAGTTGGTCACTGTTTTATTATTCGGTCGACGTCACGGTGAGTGGTTCCAACAGAAACTCCTTTTGAGCAGGCTTGAAGGAGCAACAGGTAGTAAAATGTAGTTGGAAATGGTCAATAAGCAGTTCAAAGTATACAAATTGCCACTGACAAGGTCATGAACAAGACAACGTTAGGGCTCCACCTCATTCCACATTGCACATTAATTTTGCTTTTAAAATGGGCATGACTATGCTTGGTTAATGGAGTTGAGTACACCTCACAACGATAAAACATGTGAGACTCCGAGCAAGCAGAGATGGAATTTGAGCCTATTATGTGGCATTAGCGTGAATGAGAACAAACTGGAATTTCAGATTTTACATAAAGCATCCTTGCTGATTAAGTTATTTCATCGTATTTGATATAACAAACAGCATCCTGAAACAGGCTAAGGCATGGATGGTACAAAAGGAACAAGAAGTCTACACATTTCGTACGAGATAAATGACAAGAAACACTCAGATATACCTACTAATAACAGTAGAGTACTATTTAATGGAAAAGAATGACCAAAATAAGAGTGTAAGACATGAGATGACATAACATAGATTGTATGATGAGGAGCTTGCAGATGAAAACTAAACAAAGGAAAGAGCTTGCAGATACATACCATGCCGGAGTACGCCGCCCAACCTTTGGATCTTCACCGCAATACTTCTCTGAATTCAACTCGTATTTGTAAGTTGGTGGAAAATTTAAATTGCCTTCAGACCAGCCATCGAATATTCGACCTCTTCTTAGCTCCCGCACAAGCTGCAGGAAAGGGGGAAATATCAATTTACAAATAAAATGACATAAAAAACATCCCTTTATGGCAAAACATTGTTTCAGCGAGAAGTATCAAATGTCACAATCACTGAAATTGGCCCCTTGTATACATAAATTGTGCTACTACTAATCACCTCATCTGCACAACCTAGGTATGTTTCTCTGTCTATATGTATGTTCTTTTTTTGTATATGCTGAGTGTGTGGATGTGACAGTGATTTGAGCTCCTAGTGTTTTGCGTATGCTACACTAGTACCCAATAATCACATAACAGCTGATTTAAAGCTCATAGTTTGACAGAATAACATCTGGCAAACGAATCAAAATATTAGCACTAATCAACATGTAGTAAGATTCTTATTTTTAGGTTTTTGCATTTATATGAAGATTTTTGTTAAGCGCAGAATGCTAATTTGAAATTCAAGGATTCTGTTTCTTTGTTTATTTTCTCCATCGGTATTTTTGACAATCTGAATTAATTTCTTCCTCTCCTTTTTTCCCCTTGCCATTACAAGGATCTTCATAATATTGGACGGTAATGTTTTCCTCTGAATTGGAGAATTAAGAATATCTTGCTCTATCTTTTGTAAAAAACAATTAGAGATCTTTTGTGTTTGACTAAATGCAACATTGTCCGCTTAACAATTTGGTCCAAGTATATAGTAAAGCATGAGCATTCTTCACCGATTCCAGTTCATTAGATTGGATTTGGAGGGTGTTTTTGGATGAGCAATAATGTAACTCAAGTGCTTTCAGACTTGAGTTTCATATTATCGCAATTCCATATGTTTTGAATCAAATTATGATTAATGAATGATAGGAATCTCTATTACATACAATACCTTGCTGCCTTCAACTTAAGGTTCAAAGTTCAGCTTCCAAAGCTTAATTTCACTTTCTACAACTAGTTACCTAGAGCTACATATTCTTATGCCTAGCATTTTGGAAAACATGCACACAACAGTAGAATTAGACAGAACAGTTATTAACAACCCCGCTATTCCATGCAAAACAAAAACATTGCACCAGGAATGTGAACTCCAATTGCATGTACTCAACCCTCTACTACCCATGAAAGCTGGTTCTCGTCATTCGTGCTTCAACATTTACATGGATCAAAAGCATTAAATACAAGTGTCTCCAATTGTAACATCAACAAAACTTCAGCAATGTACTACCGAATTCAAATGTAAATAAATAGGAGGCTTCAATAAAGTGGACCACGACCAACTCATCAGTAATGCACGAAAAGACACCATTGAATTCATTATTTACAGCTCAAAATCACTTCGTCTACACAATAATGTAGGACAGCGCGTCAACTGAGGGACTTAATCAACAGTCTCATATTGTGGGCTAGTGTAAGCCCATGCCCGAGGGCACAGCATGACATTCAAACTTTTTTTAATATATTTTACGTATTTTTTATTTTTTAATTGATAATTTTGAAAAATAATAATACTCCACTTTACAACAAATAATCTTATTTAAAACAAAAAAAGGAAAAATATAAAAGTGTACCTTCAATTCAGTACCTTACTTTACAACAAATAATCATATTATTTACGGAGAAAACTTAAAATTTTAAATTTAATACATTCAATTTCACAAGTTCCTTTTCCTTTTGAAGGTTTTAAATGTTTAAAATCTTGAGGGACAAAGGCTACTGTCAGTGGCAGAACAAGTTTCCGCCGGCCCGTCAAGTTTCTGCGCACAATAAATGCAGTTTTCCACATTTCTTTTCAGCCGTTGATGAGAACAATCAATTTTTAACCCTTAGATTTTACACTATTCATTCACATCTCTAATTTATAATATAGATATAAATCATACATATCTACTGTTAAAGTCTGGGGTTCATCTCAAAACCAATTGGCAATGAGAGGAGTAGCCCGGGATCTTTATTAAGTGATTGTGCGCGGCTAGTTTATTCCCAATGTGGGATAGTGTCTCAATATCTACGTGGATAACATGAATTCCAGCTTTAATTCTCGTCTGCACTTTGGCATTGGTATCTCAGTAATGTAATTAATCTAAAGCAAAAGCAAAAGCAAAGGAAATACATAAGAGCTGTCGCATGGAATTAATGTAAATCCAATGCATATATCTGTTTACTGTAACTCAAATGCCAAACTTAAGAAGGGCTATCAGAGCTTCATAGTGCACATAGAAGATAGAGATACTGAAAAAGACAAGAGTCCATGCATTTCAAAGATCAAAAGTAATACTGACAGGCTGACTAGACTATGAGCAATGCCTATAATAAACAGATCAAAAATAATATTACTAACCTGATCACACTCAAGCAACTTGGACCACTCCTTTTTGATGATTAGCTCACATGTCTTCTCATAAGACAAATTGATCCGGTAATTAAGATCACCGAACCATATTAATCGCCTAGAAACATACAAAGGTTATTCATAATTTACTTTTGGCACATGAGGAAATAAATGATGATCTTAGTACAACATGCAATAGAGAACAAAAAACTAAACTGCTTTTCAATTTATTGTACCAAATTAAAAGAAACTTCAATAGCAGGATTACTTTTTCTTAGGCAGGACAATAAATACTCCTACTCCGCAAATTTTGGTGTTCTTGAATGGGACAATTTCCGAGAATCAGACCATTAAATATTTCAGATTTACCCGCTACTATTTTAAAGGCCAAGGATTTATTATTTTCATGTAATGCTTCCATTTGTTTGCACAAGATCCTTTAGAAAAGGAAGCGAACCTGCAGACGGATCCTCCCACTAGCAGAAAATCCAACTGAGCAGCAGATGGAATTATGGAAATTTATATATTAATAGAGGTAGCCGTGGAATTATGGAAATTTATATATATAGGTAGTCGCTCAATTGAGAACCTAAATATCGTTGGAACCAATCTCGATCGTTGAATTCCCGAACACAGTAAAAATTTTCGCCACCGTATTCGTGAATTCCCAAACACAGTAAAAATTTTCGCTACTGTGTCGACGGTTCTTACGGTTCCTGCAATATTTAGGTTCCTTTTGGGGCGCGCCCCTATATATATGTATATAGATGGGCTTATTCAACTGCAAACATAAATAATCTGCAAACTCAGTGAACCACATTAATCCATCAAATTGATTTTGATGGAACATAGTTGAAAACAACCGTAATCCATCAATATCAACTATGATCCATCAAAATCACAGTGTTAACAACACTATGATCCATCAATATCAACAATGATCAATCAAAATCAATTTGATGGATCAATGTGGTGGCAGATTATTTAGTTTCTCATTTGAACCGCTACATATATATATATATATATATATATGTGTGTGTGTGTGTGTGTATAATCATCTGCTACATAATGCCAGTGATTCCCAAGAATAATGTGATAAGTGATACGCATAACACATCTTGTTTGGAGGGATACCATAAGAATGGGTACATAATAAGAGTATCAGTGACTAAGAAAGGTTAGATCATATAATCTAATTAAAACCAACAAATGTGCGTCTTATAAACTTCATGAACTTAATCCGTCTTCGCCTTACTCCAATGCCATGCCAAGATCTTATTAAATACCAAAATCCTAAGACTCCGAGTATAAGTTTCCAAAATGGTCAAACAGTCAAAACAAGATCACATACCCTCACACATGCAAACAGATGGGGATTATATGATCAACAGACAGTGGAAGTAGCGTATAGGCTGAATGAAACGAGAAAAGGGCCAATCACGTGGCATTTACTTACTCATGGTCATCAATGCGTTTTGGAAGCCCACCATTTGAATGAGGATTGAACCGTGTCCTTCGAAGTATTTCATGCACATCAGCATTTCTTTTAAATGCATCCACCTCCCTCTCACCAGATGTTAGGTGAGTGCATATGAAACAGAAAAATGTCTGATATACAGACATGCTGACAGATATTGATCCCTGTAAGAGTGAAGAATAATCATTGTATGTGGATGGTACAAAAAGGAGATACATGGAGAGCTTACTGCACATCTAGAACAAAATGAATGTCACAACAATGTGAACTCATTTAATAATATATTTGTACTTTGTAAGAGCAATTCCCCTACCAGAAGTTTTTGGAAATCATCATTAGTATGACAGTGGTCCAGCATATTTTATAAAGTGTCAGAAGATAGGCACTATTACGAAATGAAGAATAGGTACTATAGTCAAATGCTTCTTGCCTGTGCTGAAGGTCATATAATTCAAAGGAGGGTGCTTAATAAACCTGTCCAAGGGATGGAGTCCTACTTTGGTACTCATAACACCTTCGTTGGTTGTACAGAAATCATAAATTACCCATCAAGTTGTTGAAGCTGTGTCTACGAATGAACTAATGGCAACTAGATTGATTCAGAAACTAATTGTTCTGATGCATAATATATATAGAAATAAAAATGAAAATAGCTTATACACTTTGATAGTTCATAATCTATGGACAGAGAACTCTGCACCATTAACATTACCGTATCAATAAATACAACTCCAGATATTTATCATTCTTCTTAGACTTGCTTAAGCTATGACAGGCACAAGTATAAGACAAGATCAATGCAGAATTCAATAACATACATGCATGTTTCTTTCTAGATCTTAAACAATGTAAATTTCCATTTATAACATTTGACATTTTAACCAAGGTATGCTACTTAATTAAAATTTGAAATTTCTTTATTTTCAAGTTTCAAAAGTCGGCGAAGTTTTTGTGCAAAACATCACAGAAACCAAAACTAATTGTCTTCCCCAGTTATCTCAAATTGATATATATAAACTGACAGATACTTTTAATACCTGCTTCTATAGCTTAGTGATCAGTTCATTCTTCAGTTGATTTGATTAGTGTCGCCATATGTGGCCTGGCACTCAGGAGAATATTCTGAAGTCCATTGAGCCGAAGCATGAGGTTTTATGCATGACATGCCTTTATATTAATTACCTACATGGGACGTGTAGAAATTTACTAATCTATACCCATAAATCCGACTAGAATTAGCCCTTCTTAAATATAAATGAAGCACATATAACATGAAAAGCAGTTTCCCCATTGAGGAGGCGTTGCAACAACTTGAGGAGATAGTTTGACTATGATAAGCTACACTTATTCCCAACTCAATTATTTCCTATGGATTTCAATCTCGTCGTTAGCATGTTATCTCAACATAGAGAAACTAGAATTAGTGGTGAACCTCAGTTTACAACTATAGTTTACTGCCTTTGTTAATGTTTTCAAAACTCAAGATGTGAGCAGTATTACGGGGCTAGGGGTTGAAGACAAAATACATGCATGAACACACAAGAGGAAGAGAAATTTCAATGTTTACTCTTATACTATGATTAACAAAGATATCTGCTCAAATTGCTTAGAAGTATTCATCAGAATTGATGTTTACACCGGAAAAAGAAACAAACCTTGTTACCTATGTAGCCCATCACACCAACACCAACAGTTGACACATTTAGATTATGGATGTGCTTCCGCAAGCTTCTACGAACCCAAACTGTTAGGAAAACGCCAACCATTTGCTTGCTAACTATTCGTACATAATGAGATCTTCTTTTCCGGTACAAAACAGAGTCAAGATGAAGTTCTGCAAGTAAACTTGCCTCTGAGTGCACTCTATTACCTCCAGCCATAGACTTGGTAGAATTATACATTTTGAAAGATTTAGAAGATTTGAAGGATCTCATAGCTTTGACGGAAGTCGACCTATCTAAAGCATACTGAGCCAGCAAATCCAATGGTGGCTCTGGCCAGCTTAAGCCAATCCTTTCAGTCCCACTGAGAATTTTGGTTAATTTTCTATTAATTAAGGGGGCGGATTCTTCCACATTTCCTTCAGAGTCTTCTGCTTGTAAATAATTCATTCTGTCCAATCGTTTTGGGAAGGAAAACTGTCTTTCAAACTCCTGTGCAGCTCGCATTCGTAAATTGTTATCATCACCAGAGACTGAAGCTTCTGCACTCATAAATACATTTTGTCCTACTGTATCCTCCCTGACGTCATCAAAACCATATGATTCGTCATTCAAAGGATAAATTTCCTCCTCTCCCTCACTATCACTTTCAAGTAGCACCTCTTCTTCTATATCTGGAGCATCATCACCCGGCTTGAACCTTGACGGAGAAGAAGGGTCACTGTAACATTTAAACTTAGCCTTCACAGGTTGAACTTTATTGAGGGTTTCACGGATGATGTTCTCCCATTTTTGTAGAGGGCGGTTATCTTCGGCGCCAAAAATATTGCCAGCATTCAATGGTATAACCTCCTGAAAACTGCAAATAAAAAATTGTATGCAATTATTCTGACTGGTCTATTTCATAACCATAAATAGCCTATTGCGTCATTCTACAAACTAAGAAGAGAACAGCAATGCAATTATAATATGGCTAAAAGATAACGGCAGCACATAATGTGCATGTTTTGCATGCGTCAATATCAATGGTTACAATCACACTGAAATTCTGCAAATGATAAACTTGGTCAATGTTTGGAGCGAGATGACATAATATAAGGATAAGGCAAAGGTTTTTGTGAAGGTGACCCCTCGAGGAAAGAACAAAAGCTTTTTACGCGCCCATGTGTACCGGAGGTGAAGCAGGAGCTGAATGAGCCCATTACGTGGTGCTATGTGTTTTTTGAATCATCCTAATTAGAAAAGGATATGCACTAATTCTACATTTCCAAATAGAATGACAAAAGAGTGTTTTCTAAAGAATACACAGAATGCTCACCCAATCACGTATATGTCAGCAGGCTCATGGTTATTAAGCCAATCTTCAATATCTAAGCGATCCGGGGGAAGTTTTCCTCCAACGTTCCAAGTGCCAACAGATACTCTAGTAACAAAAAAGATGGTAAAGAATGATGAAGATGCCAGTAACACGGCCAGATCTGAACCTTGTCATTACACTAGCCAAGATAGTGCAATTCATATATGAAAGAAAAAGTCAACACACCTGAGTTCCTTTGCATTTATATATTGTGCTCTGAATGTCTCTGATTTTCTTCTTCTTGACCTGGGGAAAGCCTCTGTGACCCATATGAACCACACACACAAAAATTGATGAAGAAAAAAATGAGTTGTGATGTTATATCAAGTGTTTTTCTATTCTAGAATCAACCATATATATTCAAAATAAAGAGGAAAACAGTTCATCACAGAGGAACTCGAGAAGAGAAGTGCAGAAACTGGAGAATTTATAACCCCTCAGATTGGGAATATATTAAATGTCTCGTGTGGGAAAAACTAGCAATTACGGATTGAAAGCTCCAACACTAACAATTTGGAATTTCCAGACTGATGTGATATCAAAATATTCTATTTGAGTTTCTTTTATCATTTGAAACCAAGTTCACATTAACCCCATGCTTCAATTACTCTTTCTTATATCATTAAAAGCTGGTTATTTTTTTATTTTTATTATTATTTTATTTTATTTTTTGACCCCAAGGAGGAATGGGAAGGGATCGAACATTAAAAGCCGGTTAAGAGCATCACATTAACGGTATAATAAAGTCAATACGAATAAAGGATGAAAGCAAGGAAAATGCTTGGTTTACATCAAAACTAACATTATTTGTCACGTTTTAGACGCTTGATGCAATGAATGATGTGTTGATGTGATTCGCACAGATCTCGTGATAACTCAAGTCTGTTTATTTTAATGGTTACATTTGTTGTATATGTACATTACTCTGAGAGTAAATTTTGGGTGAATATTGACCATTTAAAGTAGGTTCGGAGTTTTTCCATCAGTTTTACCAAATACTACAGTTAGCTGAATTCTGCATTCAACTTAAAAAGTCCATATCCAAACTCCTAAGGTCTTAATACTTCTCCCAGAAGAAACCTTACCTTGTGCCTTAAACCTATTTTAATAATTCATATCAAATTATCAATAACTTAACCTAAAAGTCGATATGATTTCATACAGACAACCAACATTTTATCAGTTAATCAATGTTGGAGACACCAATTATATTAAAATTCATGGTCAATAATTTGTCCAACTAAATACTCCTAAGTACAATAACAACATCACATCTCAAACTAAAATTGCTCCATAAATTTCATTAAAAGCATAGTTAGTCGGTAAAAAAATTCGTAAAAAAAACAAATAAACTTCAGAAAAGCAGAAAATTTACCATGAGCACCGATCTGAACATATTCGCCTCTTTCAGCTTTGAACCTCGATTCCCTCGGCATAATATCTGTAAATATGAACAAGGTTAAACAGTGCAAGTTGAGCTCTACACAACAAACCTCCAAAATTAAACAAATTGCAGAAACAGCAAACTGACTGCAAAAAGGAGCAGCATTATTTGAGAGGCAGCAAGTAACAATAGACCTTCGGCATCGGAATCGCTGGCGTCATCGTCGTCGGAGTCGGCGCTGTAGTCGGAGCTCTTGGTGGAGATGTTCAGCCACTTGCGCATAACAACTTTTGGCCAGAAGAGCTGTAGGCAGGTGCAAGCGAAACAACATTTTTCAGCCCAACCTCTCTGCAATTCTCCTCAAGTGATCATCCACAACAACTTTCAAAATGCAAAAAATATAAATTTAATAGATAAATAAATTGAGAGAGAAGTACCTCCGGTAGAGTCCTGCGGTGGCGATGGTGGTTCATGTTCGGAGAAAAACTACTGGGAAAAAAAATTTGAGATTTGAGGGAGCAAGTATATAGAGAGAGAGAAGAGTGAGCAATTTTGGAAGCAGCTGAAGGAATGGGGCGGGGGGAGGTAACCAACACCTGAATCTAACTGAGCTGCCGTAAAAATATTAACGGGAAGTCCGGGGGGGGCCGGGGTTGGACTATATATATGTTAGGTAATGGTTTTACTGTTAGTTTCACTGTTTATTTTCATTTTCTAAATTCAATTTTGACCTTTTCCCCGACAGATATTTGCTTCCAATTATTCCTTCTGCTTCTACTGATCTCTCTATTCTTTCAAGCCTACCTCCCTTCTTCCCGGGGGGCGAGATACTTACTTGACATGTTTCCGTGTGGTGGTTAGACATAATTAATTATATTATATTATATGTTAAATTTATAATTAATAATTTTTATATTTATTACTCTTTTTGTTTGGTTTTAATTAACTTGAAAATGACATAAAGCCCTCACACCATATCACTATCGAGGACAATTAAATTGAAACGGATGAAGTATTTTTTAAGTAGAGTTTCTAGATACTCGTTATAATTTTCGGTAATTTTGACATTCATAAAAAAAGCAAAAGTTGGATTTGAAGCCAGAAAAGGTGTTACCATTTCATTTTTTATAGTGGAAGATTACATAAGTATTTCATTTTATGAGTAAATATTCGATGGTCCCTATCACCGCATAAAATGAGTACGACTGAAAATGTTAGGTGAAGTCTTTGCGGGTGAGAATGGATCATAGGTTTAGTGATTCAACGTGAGTATGAAAATAATTAGTTTTTCGCAAAAGTACGATGTGAAATAACCACATCGTACTTTTGCAAAAAACTAATTTTATCATAAATGGAATAATCATAGGTTTAGTGATTCAATGTGAGTATGAAAATGTTGAGTTCGGATAATCTGTTTCATTTAATATTTCACTCGATATTTTATTTTTCTAAAATTTTATTTTAATCGTTTAAAAAATAATCTTGAAATTTTAAATTTTGACATATATGTCAATTTTTAAAAGTAATAAAATATGAGATGAAATATCAAATGAGATAAAAAATTTCAACTCAAAATGTTATTAGTGATTCAACATGTATGTCACTCTTTGTCCTAAAAATATGTATCAATTTTGGGTCCACATAGATGAAATATTTAATAAATTTTTAGTCTTTTTTTTTAAATGCTGGAACATAAAAAATGAATAAATATTATATTTTTATTTGAACAAATTACTAATAAACGATTGATTTTTGAAAAATTATACCGATTTTGACACTAAATATTGACATTTATTTTTAAACGGGGGATATTATAGGAGTCATGTATATAGTTAAATGTAATTACATAATTAGAATAGTATTTGTAATTACATACTTACCCTTGTAGGCTTGTATATATACTCCTGTTATCATGTTTCGTCCATGCGGACGAATCTTTTATCTGTTTCTCAATTATGTAAATTCAATAATGTCTCAGTTGAATTTACTGCTTCTGGTTTTGTTGTGAAGGATCTATCATCGGGCAACCACCTTCTGACGGGCCGTAGTAAGGGTGGCACCTATTAATGGCCCTCCTCACCTGCAGCCACTGTCTACTTCTCGGATGTCCGTCCACCACACTCTGTCTGGCATTCTCGGTTGGGTCATCCCGCTTCAGCTGTTTCTCGCCACATTTTATCCAAATTCTAGTTAGCTTGCTCTAGTCTAGTTTTGAATAATACTTGTAGTGCTTGCAATTGTAGCAAAAGTCATCGACCGCCTTTTTATGAGTCTACTATTGTATCCACTAGACCTCTAGAGTACATTTACTCTGATGTTTGGACTTCTCCAGTTTTGTCTTCAAATAATTATAAGTACTACGTTTTATTTGTTGACCATTTTTCTAAATATATGTGGCTTTATCCTATGAAACACAAATATGAAGTTCATGATATTTTCATTCGTTTTCGAGCCTTGGTAGAAAAGTATTTTAACCAATCTATCAAATATTTATATTCTGATAATGGGAGGCGGGGGGATACATTGCCTTAGCCTCGTATTTTGCTACTCATGGCATAACTCATCTCACCACTCCTCCTCATACGCCAGAACACAATGGGTATTCTGAGAGACGTCATCGTCACATAGTCGAAACGGGACTGTCTCTCCTTACTCATGCCTCCTTGCCCTTGTCCTTCTGGCCGTATGCCTTTGACACAGCGGTGTATCTTATCAACCGCCTACCTACCTCCACTCTTAGCATGCTCTCTCCCTTTGAGGTACTGCTTCGCACTAAACCTAACTACACAAAACTTCGTGTCTCTGGCTGTTTGTGCTATCCATGGCTTCGCCCTTACACGGCACATAAGCTAGAACCCAGGTCATCTCCGTGTGTCTTTTTAGGTTACTCACGTACTCAGAGTGCTTACTACTGTCTTGATCCTGCCACTGATAGACTCTACGTCTCTCGCCATGTGCAGTTTGATGAGTCTACGTTTCCTTACACTACGCTAGTTCCTACTGCACCTAGATCAACTCGAGATACCCTCGACTCTTGGTGTCCTCGTCCTCCTGTCGTTCTTCCCCCAGTCTTAGTCACCCCTTCTACTCCTGCTCCCATTCCTCAATCTGCGATAATTCCTGATCCAAATCTTTTGCCAGACATCCATCTTGCTCCTCCCGTGGGTAATGCTCATCCTATGCTTACTCGTGCCAAACACAATATACACAAACCCAATCCTAAATATGCA
>JAOTQG010132873.1:0-20098 GCA_025631175.1 Iris virginica
ACGAGGGAGAAGAGGGAGGGAGGGTAGTAACTTTACAACTTTGCCCTCCCTAAATTGCCACATCAGCATAATTTATCGGTCAAATTGGTCAAAATTGGAGAAGAGACCAAATGGGGTAGTTTTTAAAACATTCAAGAATGGTATGGGGTACTTTTGAAGGATAGGGATTAAAAGGGATAATGGGTCATAGGTCAGGGACCAAAATGTGCATTTTGCCGTAGAAAAAATGAGAGAGAACTATCTAAGATGGTTCGGTCATATAGAACGTAGGCCCCTTAGTGCTCCAGTTAGGAAGTGTAATAATATTAGTCTTAATCAAGCTACGGGATGGGATAGGCCAAAGTTAACAAGGACATCGGCAATATGGAAAGACAGGAAAGACTATGGTCCGTATGGTGACTTGGCATTGGATTGCATGGAATCGCAAAAAAGGATTAATGTGGGCGACCCCAAGTGAGTGGGATTAAGGTCTTGTTTGTTGTTGTAATTTTGTTCCCCTCCATCCCCCCCCCCCTCTTTTGTCTATTTCTCTCTTATGTTGGTCATTATTGAATATTAAACTAAAAGCCTGATATAGATGTGGGCCAAATGCTACCAGTTATGATCATGCCTAAAGTTTTCTCGTTCTTTAACTTCGGAATCAGCATTGAAAATGGAAACGGAAAGGAACAAACCTATCAGGCGGCCCGGCTTCGATATCATGCACTAAGATGAAGTGCTTCAGAATCTTTGGGTCCATCGCACCATCATTTAAAAGCGAGGGCAACTGGTTGGTGTTAAAAAGATCAACAAATTTGTTGATGGGGTCTTCGTCATTTGAAGAAACGACCAAAAGGCCTGCACATTTAGAAATATCAGCTGTTTGTGACATATGGGAAGGATAGGCTGGGATGCACTTGAACCTGTGGATCAATGTATGGAGGGGAGAGAGAGATGCCGCAGCAGCTAAAACAAAATCAAGCACAATTGGAAAGCTTACATGCAACTGGATGATCAAAAGCTTCATGGTCTGAGAAAGATACACTGCGTACAAGCTCTTTGTTGAAAAACTGGAACCACGATGGTACAAAATCAGGTCCAGAAGCTGCAAAGAGATGTGATAAACGTTACTTAAACGAAAACCAAATACTATAACCATAACTTGTTCAGAGTAGCTTAGTTAGCACATGGTAAGACCAAATACTGTGAACAACTAATATAGCTATGCGATAAGACCAATTTATATAATGATTTTTTTATAGAAATATCATAATTAAACCGTATATGTTCGGTTATCATAACACACTTCGTTTCCTACATCAGTAGTTGTTGACTTGTTGTGTGAAAGGATTTCCGTTCAGTTTTCACTTTGGGCAAGGAGTTTAAGGGCTTTACCTTTTTTTAGGAGATTTGAGTAGAGGGTTTGGAGAGCGGCTTTCTTTTAGTTTGAGTTTTTAAGGTTTTATTTTCTTCTTTTTTTCAGGCCAGTTTTGGCTTTTGGCGGACCTCTTGTTCATATTCCTAGTACTATCTTTTCCCGATCTAATGAATTCCTCTTTAATCAAAAATAAAATAAATTGTGAAGACACTTATCCATACTATTTTTTTTTACAGCCCAGAAGAACTTAACATAATACTAATTTAATACCAAAACGACATGAAAATGAAAAGGAAGAAACGAGAACCGAATCTAGCACTTAGCAACAAAGTCACCATTAAGTGACAACTTTTTCTAGAAAAATCTTGCTCAAATGAAGACCTATGATTAATTTACAATAAGAGATGTAAACGAAACAAAAAGATAAAAGCAAAGGAAAAAAGATGATGAAAAAGACGGAAGGAGGCAGCTCATTGGCAGAGAACATTAATATAGTACCCCCTCCATCCCACTTTAAGAGTTACACTTTGACTCGGCACAAAAATTAAGGAACGGGTTGACAACATGCAAATTATCTTAAATGCCCCATCACATGAGGCCCACATTTATTCTTTCTAAAAGGTGGGGGTAATCTTGTCAAATGGATTAGCTTAAAAAGGAAATGTAACTCTTCAAGTGAGACATCCCAATAAGGAAAGTGTATCCCTTGAAGTGGGACGAAGGTAGTAGTAAATAAAGATGAAACATAACTTGCATATCTCTTTTTCTCTCACACCTCCCCTGCATCTTCTCTACACTCTAATCAGTCTCTCTTGGCAAACAAATATGTTGATTTTAGGTTTTGCCATGATTAACAACAAAGCCCCAAAATCTTGCGAAAGCACATTATAGTTGTAACAATAAGGATACTCAAGTTCACCGATGATTATTTGGTTCATTGCACAACTCTATTCCTTCCACTTAAAGCGGATTTGGATTGAGTAAAAAATATCGGTTAAACATTTAACCGTTTAACCAGTTAATTGATAATTAAATGGATTGAATTTCGAATTGGGTAAAATTCAATGGTTGGTTGGATAAAATTCGAATCCATCTCGAATTAATTCAAGTGAAACTGGATTTAGGCGGATCTGGACCATTTAAAATCCATTTACAGACCTATATATAATATATAAAGAGAGAGGGAGAGAGAGAGAACATATGAGGTGAACCACAATGGGATCTTGTTGAGATAGAGGGGTAGTCTTGGAAATAAGGATTATGATGTGGGTTTTTTGGTCATTTGACTAGGTTCAGTTACAGGGGGGACTATATTCAGCCTTACTTCTAAATCTGGACTCGTCAGACATAAATAAAGCAATTCAGCTATTAGTATCCCAAAAGAACAAATACACAGATTTGTACTGGGCTAACCAAATCTGACAATTGGGCCATTCAAAAAGCTTTTAAATGCGAACAGCCAACCCCTCAGTATTTGCCACTCTTTTGTAACATACAAAGCATAGAATAAGTGGGGGGGAAATACCAAACGGGATATAGATAGAGAGGGGGGAAGGAAAAACTTACAAGTGAGTATACTTTCAATGGTTGGTGGATCTGAGTACAAATCGGAAACATATTTGTCCCCTGCATCAGTAATTACTTGTTTTAACCGCTCCTTTGCAACCTAATTAATTAAAAAGCATATCTCAGCCAGAAAAAATCCAAGAATTCCAAATAAATAATAATACTCGGAACGAACCAACTGCACCCTACCAAAGAGAGAGGGAGTGAAAGAGAATGAGCAAATGGACAGTGTGCACAGAAACCTACCAAAACAAAAGAAGGTGCTCATCCTAGTGGCATCCATATCAACGCAGTAAGAATGAAAATTTTAATGCAACAACATTCATTCAAGTTTCTTCGATCATACCGCAACTTATCGGATCAGCTCAGCAGAAGGTCCATAAGCAAGGATATAAATACAGATTGCAATCAGCTACAGTGATGACATCACGGCATGCATATGAAAACGGATGGTGGAAACAGCAATTGGAGCTGTGAGTCTCCCAAATCACGTCAACTATTCATGAATCAGTTGTACATTTTTAAACACTCTAACTACATGTGGTGACCCAAGTTTTTTTCCGGGGGGGAGGGGGGAAAGGCAGATAAAGTAATTATGTAACGGAAGATAAAGTGTTTACATACAACAAAAAAACTATATTCTGTATGATTATGAATATACTTCAGCTTTAAAGCCTCTTCACTTTACTTTGATTTGGTTATCAAAAAAGATCACCTCGTCATTTCAAAGAATCTATCATCTTAGCGTCTTGATCACTCATTACTCAATGTGCTTTACAAGTGTTAAAACTTGATGTACAATAATCATTTGATTGCACGAATATTTCTTTTACAGGTAAACGGCTATGGCGTTTCCCTTAGAGCCTCAATCTTTGAGGCACATAGTTGTTCGAAGTAAGTTGAGTGCACATAGAAACGGTCGGGATGTAACCGTTAGCTCTTCCCTTACGTATGTCGGTCCATGGAATCACACAGAGTTGTTATCATCTCTTCCAACCTCATATTTTTCAATATATGGTTGGAATCGGGGATAGAGTTCGGTTATGGGAGGATCATCGGATAGGGGAGCCCCCTCTTATAATATACTTTCCTCGTTTCTTTAATCTTTCAGTTCTCCATAACGCTATCTCATATTTCATGATTAGGGAAGGGGATCATTGCTCTTGGAACTTTTATTTTGCGAGAAGCCTTAATGATAGAGAATCCTAAAAGGTTACAAATTTGCTCCAACGACTTTCACCCTTTCATCCATCTAATCATTTCGATCGTTGAATTTGGATCATAGAGTAATCTGGTTTGTTTTCAGCCAAGTCCTTATCCACCCTCAATTTCGAATGATTTATCGTTATACAACTTCACATGGAAAGCCAAGATGCCTTAAAATGCAAAGCATTTGCTTGGTCGGTGGCTCTGAACCGTTCAAATACCATTGATTGGCCTCAATGGCCGAACAAAGCTTTATCCTCAAACGTTTGTGTTATTTACATGAGGAGCAGCGAGAATCACGATCATCTGTTTTGTTTTTTCATTGCCCTATGACTTGGCGTTTATAGTGCTCCTTGTTTGCGGTGTGGGGTGAAGCTTGGATTTCCCCCATAGGATCCAGGAATTGTGCACTATTAGTCATTTCGCTTTTTGTAAGGACAGACGCGAAGATTTGTGGAGTTGCGCGGTATTTAGTTTGCTTTGGAGTATATGGATCAAATGGAATTCGAGGATTTTCAAAGGGCATATGGTGCACTATTCTATTTTTTGTGAGAATCTTGTTTCGCGCTTCTCCTTGAGCACCCAGCACGGAGCTTTGGAGCTTTCCAAGGACTATCTTTAACAAATTTGATGAGGGATTGGAGAGTTGCCATGTCTTATAGCTTTTCATTTTTGTGGTTTTTTATTCTCTTTCCCTTTTCCTTTTTCAGGTTTGAATCTTGGTGTATCCCTGGTTCGTCGTCTTTGTAATTTTCCCCTTACCTAATACAATTCTTCTATTATAAACTATAAATATGTGAACGAACGAACGAACAACCCCATGAGTATGAATATGTCCAAAAGGCAACCTATATCGGAACATGAATGCATTCTACTTCCAATCCTCAAAGGTGGAAAGGACAACCTACGACTTTGTTACTTATATAATCATTCATGCAACTTAAAATGGGCATTCTTGTATGGTGGTGATTTATGAAAGAGTGGATTTTAACCTACGTGAGGTTTCCATTACTCAATTTTTGGAATCCTATAAATGGAAGATGGGTGGAAGCGAGCACAAATTCCCTTTGGGGTAGATTTATTATGATTGAGTTGTGCATTTCTAGTGTTCCCATCAGTAATTTCTTAAAATTCAAAATATAACAAAAAATTACCAGAGTAATACGGATAAGTTGGAAGGGATAAGAAGACATTTTCTTTGATGAGGGACTAGGGAGGACGGTAAGGACGATCAGTTGATTGGGATGTTGTGCGTAGGTCTACGAAGGGATGAGGAGTAAGGATCAAGAACCTCATCCTCAAAATCATTTCCTTTAATGTTAAGCGGTTGGGCATTTCCCCTAAACCCCATTCTCGTTGTCATGAAATTAATAAAACAAGCTCAGTACCCAAAGTAATGGAAGAGTTGCGGATTTGGGCCCTTCTCTCACCTATGCAAGCCCTTGCAAGTTTATACGGCATTTCTCACATCTACTTTGGCACTATTTGTAAGTAGTGGAAGCCACGTATTATTAAATGCAAAGGGCATAGCGGTTGGGCATTTCCCCTAAACCCCATTCTCGTTATCATGATATTAATAAAAACAAGCTCAGTATCCAAAGTAATGGAAAAGTTGTGGATTTGGGCCCTTCTCTCACCTATGCAAGCCCTTGCAAGTTTATATGGCATTTCTCACATCTACTTCGGCACTATTTGTAAGTAGTGAAAGGCGGAAAGCCACGTATTATTAAATGCAAATGGCATAAAACCCATTCGCTGGTGTTTAACTGAATGCAAAGGAAAATTATGACAAGTTTACCGGAAAAATACTGGCTAACTACCTAATTGGATATAGTATCCAAACCAATATTGAAGAACCAAGTACACACAACCACAAGCACAGACACCATGTGGGTCAAGACAGCAAGTTGGGATAAAATATCACTCTCTCTATCACTGCCATTAGTAAATAGATAGTAAATAGAGTTATACAGTGTTGTTTCATGTATATTTATGTGCATATTACGATAGCTACTGTTTCACCAAATGCTAGGAGCACAATGAAGAAATGTAAATAAACTAATTTAAATGGGATTTCTTCAGACAACTTGAGTAAAACTAAGTTCCACAGGAGCTCGAAGCAATAAACTTTCAAATTTGCCATTTTTGACACCATGGAGATAAATGAAAAATACCTCAACATTAGGCTGCCGAACTTCAGAAGCATAGAACAAGCGTAACTTGAACTTCTTTATCCTGTAGGGTTGATCACTCGCTGTCCGTACAGGCACTGTAAGTAAATTCACAATCAAAACAGAACGTGATTAATATGCATAAATTAATAGATTCAACGAGGAAAGGGAATTTGTTTGCGGACCGTCGATGTTGTTGAAGGAGCAAAAGGGGGATAGCATTTGGATAAAGGATAGGCCGTTCTTCTGACACGTGTCTTCGACTAGAGGTGTGCGGAGGACCATTACTACCGGCGTGATCTCGTCTAAAAGCATTTGGCCAAGTGGCGAGCTTGCCGGATCCATCTTGTTCCCTCTCCTCGTACCGCCGGTGAGGGCTGCCGATATAATTACAGAGGTGGATCGCGGAGAACTGGATGCTGGAATGGAGCACTGGTACGCTCAGTTGGTTGGAATCAGAATCGGGATTTATGGTTAAATCTGAGGTCACGGAGGAGCGGAGTCAAGACCTCACTGACTCGAACGGAGACGATGGTAGATTGCAAATGTAAACATTCCAATTCATTTTAAGGAAAATACACGTTTACCCCTTAACTCTTCAATCTTTAGAATTTTACACCCCTTTATATTTATTTTCTGTAATCAAATGGGAATCGAATGTTGTATTAGTATTTAGTACCAATGAGATGATAAAATAAACTGATTGCTAAATGTTGCCCCATACTTTTTATTATCACTATATTAATACCAAAAATACTTTTGCACAGAAAATTCTCAAACTTACATGGCCCATACAAATTTCAAACCCCCTACGTTGCTGACGATCATTATAGAGAGGATTTTTCAAAAAAAAAAAAAAAAACTTTTGAAAGAGAAATAAGGTTCATTAATCATTATAGAGTGGACTTTGTATCATGAGTTCACAATTGTGGTGGTCAAAATAAATATTTAGCTGAAAGTGACAGTAAAAAGGAAAATTTGAAGCCATTAATACAGGTTTGGAGAAATTAGTATACGGTTACCCCACGTTCACATCATAAGCAGTCAATGCACATCATATTTTTACATGTCAAATTCGTACTCATTATTTTGGGACTAATTGGTAAGTAAAATTTTGAATTTTGACCAAAACTCGAACATTCATTGTTGCCTTCTCCGCCTTCGATGATCCCATCCTGTGTCATAGCTTTTTTCGCCAGTGGATTCATCAAAACAGGGTTAGTTAATCTAATTATGTTTCAATTTGTGTCTTTGATTCTTGTGTCGTTGTTGTTATGTGTTATTAACCCGCCCTCAGTTAAGAGTAGCCCGATGCGCCTAAGCTTGGTAGGAAGAAATTGGGGAAGATGCGAGTATTTTTTTAATAATGATATTATTGATATAAACGAGGCAATAGCAAAAAATTTAGGGGTGGCGTTAAAGTGAAAACTGTTAAAAATAAATTGAGATAAAATGTGGGTCAAATGATACAGAAAAAACAAAAGAACTTGGAGGATCGGTTATAAGTGATATGGGTTTATGAAGTAAAAGATTAAATTGTCCCCATTATGTGAAAGATTTGAATGTGATGTGAGGAGAGAGAATATGATGTGAGGAGAGAGGAGAGATAATGTGATGTGAAATGTTTGAATGTAAGAAGAGAGGTGAGAGAATATGATGTGAAATATTTGAATTGATTTGTGAAAGTGTATAGATATAGGGGTATATAGATGGGAAGTGATATTTCGTATTAATGATATATATCAATTAAGTGATCACGAAATATGATACAATTGTATCACTATATCACTTCATATCGACTCGGTGATCGAAGCCTTATTATTTTGAATCATTTTGTTCTTTGTTTCGTATAACTGCGAAAGCACGGTTGTTGTTTTTGCAACAACTGGTATTAGAGCGCCCCTGGTTCAAATGTTTTGTGAGAGTGAGCAGTTATGGCAAATGACGATAAAATATTGGTGGAAAATTCAACGGAACGGACTTCGGGTTTTGGAGAATGTCGATCAAGGATTACTTGTATGATAAAGATTTGCACCAATCTTTAGGTACAAAGTTAGATACAGTGGAAAATGAGGATTGTAATTTATTCGGCAGGAAGGCGATGATCAGTGATAGGCGGTTATCATGGATGGATAGTATTACAAAGAATACTGTCAAAACTAAGTCGACATTGGAGATATCGTAGATACTATCAAATCAGTACGAGAAGCCATCGGTAGCAAACAAGGTACGCTTGCTGCGTAAGCTGTTGAATCTGAGAATGGCATAAGGCATTGAAGTGAAAAATCATATCATCGGTTTGAGGGAAAATAGGCAAATTGAGGAATAAAACTCGATGTTTGGGCTCGATCAATGAGCGACGAATTATATGACATAATATCCTAGTTGAGATAGTAGAGATTGATTTTTGGGATGAGATTCAATCCCTAGTTGTGTTGTCGTCTTTTGCCAAAAAGCTAAAATGGAATGGTTACAGCAATCAATCCGACATCGGAGAAGATGAAACTCAAGTATGACGATGTTAAAGATTTGAGTACGAGCGAAGAACATCGCAAGAAAGAATTGAGTGTCACTTCTGGATCAGCATTGAGCATGGATAAGGGCAAAGCATACTCAAGCAGGGGCATATCTGAATAAAGGTCGAATTTGAATCGAGGTAGATCAAAGTCAGGAGAAAGAAATAAACCAAAGAAGGACAACACCTCGATCAAATGCTACAATTGTAATAAGTTTGGATATTTCCGAAATAAGTGTCTAGAACGAGTGAGAAACAGAAAATCTGTTAATGCAACAACATAATAGGTTTATGATTCACTAGTCTTAAGCGTGAGCAGTCCATTGGAATCGTTTATTTTGATTTTCGAAGCATTGTTCCATTATTGTGGTGATCACGGTATAATAGAGAATTATACAGCCGAAGAATTTTGTGTGGTTTATCTTAATGATAATGAGCCATTGTCAATTGAACGAGAAGGTGGTGTTTAGATAAAGACGAGACATGAGTTTATTTGGGATCTGAGTAGAGTAAGATACATTTCAGATTTGAAGAAGAATGTAATCTCCGTGGGATAGTTGAACATTAATGATTATAATGTCAATTTCGGGAGAAGTACCTGGAAGGTAACCAAAGGGGTCATAGTAGTGGATAGAGGAAAGAATTTGACGAATAACACTTGTGATGACATTGAACTTGCAGGAGCGAAGAGTAATGTTGATTTGTGGCATTGTCGACTTTGCCACATGATTGAGAAGGGGATTGAAGGTGATTCGTTTGAAGGGAAATGGTGGATTATAAAGACAAGTGATATCGGTTTATGTGAAGCCCGTGTGTTCGAAAACTGAAGAGAGTCAGCTTTCTCGAACATCGACAGGACTTTGAAGAAGCAAAAGCTGGATTTGGTGAATAGTCATTTATGGGGATCAGCGCTAGTGATGTCTCTTGGTGATATATTCTGAAAACATTGTATTTCCAGCTTCCACAAGAGTTATGTTTTTCCTCTCTATTACTCCATTATGTTGAGGAGTTCCAGAGGCAGAGAAGTTGAGATCAATCCCATGATCATCACAATATTGATCCACCTTGTGACTCTTTAATTCACCTCCATTGTCAGATCTGACACTGACAATCTCAATCTCTTTCATAGTTGAAAGTTGTCTGAATAGTTGTTCCACAATGTGATAGGTTTCATCCTTGGACTTCACGAAGTCAACCCAAGTGTACCTGACCCTGCACCAACGGTTGATCTCCCTGTGAACCATAATATGCTGCTGCTTCCAACCATTAAAAGCAAAAGAAATGTTCCAGTCCAATGACATTCCTTTCAAATACTTTCAAAATTCAAACAAGACATTTGAGGCAGTCCAGTCTTCTATATCTGGTCTCTCAATATAAGGGACCATCTCTCCATAAGAGTTGAGGTAAAGAGCTTGGTATTTGGGATTGCTCCTGCCCTCATAGAGAAATGCTAGGAAATTTCGGATGACTGGAGGTAGATGGTAGATGGGATAGATAACATCATGATCTACCAAGTTTGGACATACCCATGTGGCAGGTTTGTTTTAGAAGGTAGAGTCAATGGTCTGATGGAGGTCAACGAAAGAAGAGGGGTCATCTGAAGTTGGGATGGAAATTTTGCCAGTAGGGATGGAGTCATGGGACAAAAATAACCTGGAGTTAGGCATATTTGTGATTGGGTTGTTGGTGAAATGGAAGTCTGTATGCATAACATGAAGAAAGAAGAGGGCTTCAGCAGCCAACTCCTCCTCTTCTGTTTTGGGTTGTGGAATGGAGGGATAGAAAAGTTTCTTAGAGTAGGTCTTAATCAGCTTCTTCTTCTTGCGTTCAGACTCACCCTTAGAGGCCTTCACATCAACAGCAGACTCCACAACATGATCAAACTTGGTCTTAGTTCTCTGTTCTCTGTCATCATCAGAGATTTCCTTTTGATGCTCAAACTCCTCCTGAGTTCTAGCTCTGGCTACTCTCCTTGTTTCCTTTTTCTTTTCCACTCTCTTCCTCTTCTTCTCAATTTTTCTTAACTTCCTTGCTTCATCAGATGGTGTGCTCTCTCTTTCTGCAGGATCCTCAGGCACCTGTACAGGGGGTGCAGATGCCTCTGCTTCCTCTTCATCTTCTTGTTCTTCCTCTTGAGCATGACCTAAGGGCTCAGGTAACTCAGCAAGGCCCTGTGCTCTCATGATTAGAGTGGCAGCTTCCTTGAGGGATCTCTCATTGAAGTCTTTGTTTTTGGTGTGCTTCACCAAACCATCATCAGGAGCTATATTAATTTCTTACACAACCTTCATTGATGACTCTATGAGGAAGGTATGAGTTAATTTTATGAAAAATAAATTTGATGCTTTTAATGTTTTTAAATATTAGAAATTCCTTGTAGAAACGGAAACATGTCTAAAGGTGAAGTGTCAAAGGTGAGACAATGGTTGAGAATATTAACTCATTAAGTTTAAGGAGTTTTATGCGTTGAATGGTATTCGCATAAATAAAACTCATCGAGGAACCCCGTAGCTGAATGGGACTGCATAACGTATGAACAAAAACACTGAATGAGCGTGCTGGAAGCACGCGATTAAAGTGCAGGTTGCCAAAGAGGATTTGGGGATATACAGTTAACACGACTGCATTCTTGATAAATAGAAGGTCATCAATTCCTTTGGAGAATGGCTTACCGAAGGAAGCTTTGAGTGGCAAGGATGTAAACCTGTCATTTCTTATGTTTTTTCGTTGTGTTGCATATGTTCATATTGATGCTATTGCTATAAGTAAATTAGAAGCTAAATTTGAATGTACGTTTATCGTATATGTTGGTGATGAGTTTGGTTATATATTATTGGATGATCATAATCAAAAAATCATTCGTAGTTGAGATGTCATATTTAATGAACACGTGGTGTACACAGATAGTGACGTTATATGTACTCAGAATGAGAGTACTCAGGATGTCAACTTACATATTTCCAACAAAGGGATTGACACAGCTCTTTCAGATAATCAGGATGATGAGGCATAGTACACCAGAAGTTTCGTTACGAAGGTATAGCAGATAGCGCTATTCACCATAGAGGTATTCACCCACTTTACATTATCTATTGTTGACTGATAATAGTGAGCCTCAGAGTTATGCAGAGGCAAGTCAGGGTAGAGACTTCCACATGTGGAAGCTTGATATGGATGATGAGATGGATTAATCGTGATCCAATGAAACTTGGGATCTTGTTGAGCTTCTAAAAGATAAGAAGGCATTTCATGATATGTGAGTTAACATAATAAAGTATGAGGCATATAGCAACAAGCGTTACAAGGAACAACTCGTTGTCAAGGAATATGAGCAGAGGTATAGTATTGATTATACTGACGTTTTTATACGTGTTGTAAAACTTACCACAATCGGGATTGTGTTGAGTTTTAGTAGCAGCAAAGAACTTGTTGTTAGAGCTGATGGATGTAAAAACAGTCTTTTTTCATATAGACTTTTTAAGAGAGAATATATATGGAACAACTAGCAAGTTATGTGTGATAAGGTAACAACAAACTTGTATGCACATTAAAGAAGAGCTGGTATGAGTTGAAGCGGGCTCCGAGACAGTGATACAAGAAGTTCGATTCATTTATGCATAAGATTGAATTTATCAGATGTCGTAATGTCAATTATTGTTATTTTAATAAATTTGGAAATAGCTATATTATATTGCTGTTATATGATAATGACATGCTAATAGCAGTTGCTTGTGCTCGTGAAGTGAAGTGAGCAAGTTAACGAAGCAGTTTATTAGAAAGGTTTGCTATGAGGGATCTTGTTGAGGCCAAGCATATTATGGGTATGCGGATCAATCGAGTTAAAGTGGCAGGAAAGTTGTATTTTTTACAATATGGATATATCAAGAAGTTCTTGAAGAGGTTTAACATGCAGATGCAAAGCGAGCAAGTACTCTGTTGGGTATTTTGATCAAGTTGTTTGAGAAGGAGTCACCTAAAAGCGATGAAGATCGAGCCTACACGAAGAATCTGCCTCAATAATTGGTAGTATTATGTATGTGGTGGTGTGTATGAGAACAAACAGTACACATGCCAGTAATTTGGGGAAATAACATTAGGAAGCAGTCAAATGGATCTTGAGATACTTGAGAGGTACTACTGAATACTGATATAGTCTGGTGTTTTGAAAGTAAAAAGGTTGAGTTAGCAGGATATGTAGATGCATATTTGACATTAAGTGATGTATATAGAAGAAGAAGTACCACATGCCATGCGTTCACATTAAGTGGTACATATATTTCTTGGGGTTTTAAGTTACAAAAGATCGTGGCTCGGTATACTGCAGAAGCAGAATGCGTGGCAGTAACAGGAGCAAGTAAAGAGATTGTATGGTTGCATAATTTCTTATGTGAATTGGAGAAGGAGAAAATGAACAATATACTCTAATGTGAATCATAGTGATATTTACTTGGCTAAGAATCCGACTTTCATTCGAGAACGAAGCACATTGAGTTGAGGTACCATTACATACACAATCTCTTTGAGAAGACGATTTTACAGCTATAGAAGATTAAAGGGAGCGAGAATTAAGCGGATATGTTGACAAATGTTGTGACCCTAAAGAAGCTGAAGCTGTATATCGCTTCAGCTGGCCCGTATAATTGAGACCTAAGGTATGGCGTTGCCATGACTTGCACGGAGAGATGAAGACAGTTACAATGGGATCAGTCACCAGGTGGCAGATTGTTGGGTTTGTAGTTCGATTGGTGGAAATTTCAATTAGCGGACAGACCGGGTGTCACATCCGTGACTAGTTAGGTCGTGACTGTGACCTCTTTGGCTTCAAAAGAGTGCGTTGGACTTCAGTTAGGTAACGACCATGACCAAATAGGGCACAATCGTGACCTATCCATGTCCAAGTGGGATTTTCTTGTTTTGAATTTTCTCCTATTAAAAAAAATATTTTTCATGATAATGCGTGCCACAAAATAGAGATAGGACCCTAAAGGTAGAAAATATAAAGTAAGAGTGCTTTCAATAAATCTAATATTTGTATTCGTCGATCCATATAATGCATAATCGTGGCTTGATAGCGTTCCTATAAATAGTCATTGGTTTGGTGAAGTGTGTTAACAATTATTGTATTCTTTTATTATGCTTCTAATTATTTTATTTTTTGTTTCACATAACCGCAGGACCGAAGGTGTTGTTTTCCCAACAATAATGATCGTTTTGAAATTTTTATAAAGCCGTGATTATTTATGATTGTTTAAAATAATAATGCCTCATCTATTTATATAGCACTTTCAAAATGTGATCATGTCCTATACATATGAAAACTTTGTAAATAGATGCTTGCAATGTAACTGTCGAATTTGATTGAATATATGATGATGTGGATTTTGATTTTATATCTTAGAGACAATCATATTTTATATCACAATATTACTATTATATATGCATATATATGTATTATGACATAAGTTTTTCACGATGATAAATGTTTGATTGTCTGTATAATAAAATTTATAGAATAATTGTTATTTTTTAAAATATTCTAATCGAGTATTATCACCAATAAGGACAATAACAATATGTTAGTGTGATTAGCATAAATACAGATTTATATGGAGATATGAAATATTGAATTTGGTACACATTTGGAGTGATGTGATAATGGGTAGCCCATAATGAGAAATTTACGTGGATAATTACATGAGTGTCGTAAGAGATTTACACAGTGACAATAGTGATTTTGATCATTTGACCTGAAGTCACTACGAAATCTTGGATGATGAGTCGTATATTTTGATATCGGTTAAAGCTTATCCAATATCAGGAGAATAATAATGTTGGTTATTGGGTATGACACAAATATGTCGAGGTATGTGAGTGATGCATATAGAATTTCTCCCTTCGATATAATAAGAGTATAGTATTTGTGGTATCCTTAATGAGCAAGACTTGATTAAATACATGACCGTGCTATTATTGAGCCAGAATCTGTAGGAATTCAATATGTAGTTCTAAAGTTGGATAAAATAGAATGCTAACTTTCAATAGGCTCGTTGAGCTGGAGAATACAAGTGAGGTTTATTGTTAGGGGTATGCAGCTGGATGATGTGGACAAACATATATAGAACTATCTTGGAGCTCAATTGTCATAAGAAGATTGAATGAATGATTCTTTCATTCTTTATTAGGTATAAGTTTAAGGGTGTTGAATGACTACGATTAATTGATTATTGATCAAATGAATATCGAAAACAAAAAAATGAATATTTTAGTATATATAAAAGATTATATTTAAAAACATATGAAATTATGAGGAGTACATATGAAATATACATATACATAAGCTATCTATTTGATTCTTTTCAGTACGAATTGGGATGACGAAACCGCAAATCTAATAATTTATAAAGTTTTTGAACCGTAATCGAACCGTCGTTCATCGAAACTAAATTAGACCAAACTGACAGTTTGAATCGACTTGCGACTTGAAAGATTTGGACTTACACCCCTAGGTCAAACTTCTTCCGAGCACTTCTCTTACAACTTAAGGCTAACTTGGGTGATTAAGGACAAAAATAGAAAATAGAAAACATACAAGTCCATTATAGAATGCAAAATAAAGTTTAGGGACTAATTTTGTAAATTAATCCTAAACAGTACGGTATAAAGCAGTAGAAACTTTCTTTATAAACCCCTACCCGAGTGTGAGTGTGCGTGCAATGCACGTGCGAACGCCCATATTCGTGTGCTCTAACTATCGTTGTACTTCCTTGATACTCAAATCTCTCTCATCTGCCGCGCCGAAAACCTTTCGGTATCGTCCTCACTTCTCAACGGTACCAATCATGTCTTACCGACCCAATTTCCAAGGCGGACGTCGCGGCGGAGGCCGCGGAGGTGGTCGCCGTGGCGGCGGCGGTGGAGGGGGAGGAGGCCGTGGCGAACAGCGGTGGTGGGACCCCGTATGGCGAGCTGAGCGACTGAAACAGATGCAAGGCGAGGTTTAGTTTTTCTCCACATTTTCGTTTTATTTTCCGCTGTATAATTCATTTGCAATTGTCCAAGTAAATGAATTATGCTTTCTGCGGTAAAAGAAAATGTTTTTCTTTTGTTTTTTAAATTTTAGTACAGCACTATATGATTTCCAGAGTTATCTTACATAAAAAAAAAAAAAAAAAAAAAAAAAAAACAAGACCGTTAATTTGATTATCTGCTACTCGTTCAAACAAATACATTCATCTATTTCGATGAAAGAGTCCACTGTTCTATTTTGGAATGGTCCATTAAACTTGTCTAGTTTCAAAATTTTAATTATAGTAAAATTTGATCAAGGGATGGTCGGCCCCAATTTGTTATACCTGATAAGTACTTATTTGCATGTCGTTTATTAGTAGGAATTTAAAAAAACAACGAATTCCCACGATATTCCTGCATTAAAATATAACTTTCTTGTTCAAAAATGATGGTCTTCTTGTTCTAGCATAACAAAAATAATAACTTTACACAATTCATGAAAAATACAAAGTAACAGGAGTACAAATAAAAAAATATTGACTTTGAAATGTGAACTTTTTACTTGGAACGGAGGGACTAATACCCAAAACTGCAATTTAGAATTTGTAAAGACAAAAAAAAAAGTTAGATTATATAAATATTGGTTCAAAATTTTGTGTCATAACTTCTGCATCCATTTCATCACCGTAGTGCTACTCTTATTAAAATGATTGTCTTCCTGAAAGTGTAATGGTGGTGAGTTAGGTGGAGGTATTTGATAAAAATGAATGGTGGGGAAAGATACAGCAAATGAAGAGAGGAGGAGAGCAAGAGATGGTAATTAAGCGAAACTTCAGTCGAGAAGACCAGCAAACTTTGTCCGATATGGCTTATCAATCAGAGCTTTTCTTGTAAGTGTTACAATCGTTAATCTTTCTTCATAAAAAACTACTCTTTTTCCATATTATGCGTATGTTCTGGGCAAGTATACTTGGTTTGTGTGCTTGATAACTAGTCATATGAGTTATGATGCTAAAATGTAAATGACTCAGACCTAAGTCCAAAATTTGGTTTTTGTACGTCGAGATTAACCGGATTTTTTTGGTCAATTCAAAAACTACATAGTTCGGCTTTTCTTAATTTGATAATTATGAGGGAGAATATAAATCTATTTGGTCTAAGGCTGCTTTTGTTACATCTGAGAATTCTGAATGGTACCAAAGTCCAGCACTTTGTTTGTGTGGTTCAAACCACCGATTTTTTTGTTTTTCATTTATTTTTATTTCCTCAATGTGGTTTAGAATTCAACAATCCATGTGGGTTGTTCCACTGGTACAGTGGTACTACCTTACTTCTTCCAAGGAAGAGGTGAGGTGTTCAAATCTTATGAGAAGCAACACATGTAGCATGAGAAGCACTATTGTTTGTCTACAAGCTCTACAATCTACATCATATATGTCTTAAAGCTCTATTTCGTAGCAATATAAACATTATTCTTAGCCTTTAAAGCACTATCTATATTAGTCAAATAATAAGGTTTAGGGGTTAGGTCTATGTACCCTCCAACTTTTATTTTAAAAAAAGGTAGGAGGGAAAGAAAAGAGGGGTAATGCATCGGGAAAGTAGACAGAGAAATACTTAACCTATCGTTTTTAAGTTAGAAAACAATATTAAATGCAATCGTTCAGTGATTGGTTCATTTTGTTCTTTTATTACATATAAACTTTATGTTAAAAAAAGATCAAAAGTGATTATATCAGTTAATGATTGATTCAGTTTCCTCCGCCTCCTAACAGTATAGAATTCATTATAAAAATGTCGATCTTAGTGGCTTGAAAATTCCAAGTTTCTATTCAATATGGAAGTGATGGATCGAAAAACAAAACTATCGAGAAATACGTCCAAGAAGGCAAAAGTTAATGAAGTTAACCAAATATGAACGTATGGTTTGATCTACTCTAAGGCAAGCAATGAATCCACAATATCTGATGAGAAGTTTACAAGGGAGTTTCCTAGGGAAAAGGTTACAAGGATTCAGACACCTACAGTATTATAAAAGCTTTCATGGCCCCAATTAACCACACATTATTGTGTCCTCCACACACAAAAGTCTTCCAAAACTACAAGACCTTTTACGGATCTTGGAATACAAAACCCCAAATCCTATATTATTGCCGCAGGAAACAACCATATGTCTCCCAACAATAAGATATGGGACCAAATGCAATCCTTTTCCAAATTTGTTTAAGGAATTCTATCTCAAATGGAATTTTAGACATAAATTTCAACCAAATTATAATTTTTCCGGATAGAAACAATTGAGTATATTAAAGGGAGAAGAGGCTACAAAACATTATAGTACTAAACCAGCAAGGTCTAGAACTAACTACTAAGACAAACTTGCTATCTTAACATGTTAATCCTGCTGCAACTTCGAACTCTGAACTCTTCTAAAACCCCTGAAGCCACATGGAAGCCAAAGTAGTTACCCTATCTCAAAAAAAGTGGTCACTGCAACTCTTGATCCTGATAGTTGTGGAATAGCTCTAGGTCCAACTACACAACAATATCACAAACACTCCACTGCAATGACATGCTAGATAGCTTTCTTCAAAAGGAAAGAAAATATTGAAGGAGAAAAACAGAAACTGAGCTCGATAAGTCTCCATTAACACCAGTATCAATTTGTTCCAAAGAGTGTAAAATTATAACAGTAGCCAAAATTTTAAAAAGTGCTACAAGACCATATATTTTCATGGTTTTGAACAATTATTTTCTTATTTTAAAATTCTTATTGGAGTCTGGATAATGAAAATTAGTGTGACCAAAATATAATGAAATGTGTAATTAGTGTGGCAAATAGTGGGACCATAACTACCATCTACAAAGAAACAGTGGTACAGGCAATGAGTGGAAATTAAGAAGCATTTCGTGTAAGAGCAAGTGCATTTCACTGTTTGGTTGTTTGTTGGACTATTATTTCTTGCTTTACATTATAGCCTGTAAATTGATGGTTACCATTAGCTTAGAAATATATAAATTGCTGACATGCACTGTCCTTTCATTTATGGGATTTTTTTAAAACAAACTGGGCAGCCTTGGTCAAGCTTTATCTTATGATTTGTTCTTGTGGTTCTGTATTTCTGGAAAGAAAGCCATGCGTATAACAAAGGAAAGGCACTTGTGGTGAGCAAAGTTCCATTGCCTAACTACCGAGCAGATCTCGATGAACGCCACGGATATGCACAGAATGAGGTAATAGCAATTTTGTGTCAGAAATCGCTTTGAGTTTTGTTAAGGCTATTCTAGTCCCATCTGAACATTTTGCAGATACGAATGTCTACGGAAACTGAGAAGAGAGTTGAAAACTTGTTAGGCAGTTCACAAGGGACTGTATCGGGTGGTAGTTCTTCTCAAGTACCATTACCGAGTGCGAAGCAATTACCTCTTGCTGTGGCTAAAGCAGTGTCTTCAGCGATGGAGAATGTTCCTGCTAAGGAGGCATTCAGTCGTGAACTTAAAGAAACACAGGAAAGCATGAAGGTATGAACAATGTTCTTTCTCTTCTCATAGCATATAGCTAAGTCCTTGGTAATGGCAAGAGAAACATAATATTGTCTAATATGCTTTAACTTCTAGGCACGTGATAGCGTAAAGGCGATGCAGTTGTTCAGAGATAAGCTTCCTGCGTACAAAATGAAAGCTGATTTTTTGAAAGCTATGGCTGCAAACCAGGTGTTTTATCTGATTGAATTAGGTTGCCAATCTCACGCATGTTATTCAGGCCAAGTTTGGATGCACTTTTTTCTCATGTTCTCATTATCAGTTGATTGTTTTAATTTTTCTATCTCATTGGTCTGACCACTTTTATCTCTCTCTACTTTTATAAGAGTAATGCTACAGCAACAAAAAGAATACAAAGAGTTTTGTACAAAATGACGTGGCATCTCACGTGGATTCCATGGTCCCCACTCGTTAACTCATTGCTTAACCAACCCCGGTAAATTTGCTCCTTCACCCACCCATTATCCAGGTAAAAGACAAAGAAATTTTTGTAAATCACAACTCTCTCTGTCTCTCTCTCTTCAACATCAAAGCAAACAGTTTTCCCCTGTTAAAATTATCCACACATTCAAACTCATCACCTTCTTCCGACGAGCTCTACCTCCGTGTCTGCTCTCCACCAGACTCCAGAAGAAATCGCACCTGATCCACTATATATTGCCGCTGCCGGTGTCCTATCGATGAACCCATATAATTAGTGTATTGAGTCCTCATAAGTTTTTCATGGGGGTC
>JAOTQG010132984.1:0-31114 GCA_025631175.1 Iris virginica
TCTGGAGCCGATCTCCTGATGAGCCCAAGGCAGGGCGAAACCAGTACATTGTTCGGTCTTTACGGCTGGCCTCTGAGACAGGGGCGCCGCGCGGGCACGTTGGAAACGTTGGAATCTTTTCGCCCGTGACACTCCCCTCTCCGATCTTACTTAAGATCCCGATTTTGACTACCTTGGCTGTTAGACTTCTACTATAAAATTGTAATTGATTAGTATAAGCAAACGGACAACATAAACAATATTTTAGAAGTAATTAGATTAAAGTCTACATTGTAATAAAAATAGATTCATATCCCGCCGCTGCCTCCTCTGTCTCTTTCGGTTCGAGCTATCGTTTCATTGAGAACCTATCGTTATCCTTCGTACTGCAATCAGTCAAGGGCTCTATCTCTTCGGTAATATTCCCCTCCCTTACATCTCTCCTGTTTCTCATTCTCTTCTTCAGTTTCCCGATTCGTCTCTCTTTGTTGCCAGCCCTAACCCTAGTCGTATCAGCCGCCCATAATGCATCATATCCTACTAGATTCAAATAACGGGCTGCGTCCCTCATTGAGTTGGTCCATAATGTTGGTGTACATGTAATCAACCTACCTCCCAAAATAAGGATTGTTGACAACTTCTTTAGACGTACTTTTAAGCTATGAAATCCATAAATGAGTTGCTTCAAATTTTTTGTTCTTTTTGACCTGAAATAAATACCTGGCTTAGTTGTCATATTCAAAATCTTCAAATCGTAATGCTAGAGAATATAACTTTTTGAAATTTTACATCTTTTATGAGTCATCGTGTATAACAACCCCCCCCCCCCAACAAAATGGTGGTGTTGAACACAAGTATTGCCATTTGTTGAAGGTGGGTGACTAAGGCGTTGATGTTCCAAAAGAATGTTTCCTTTTGGGCTTATTTAGCTACAATTCTCATTAATCATAATTCTTCTTTCGTTCTTCAAGGAATATTCATCATTATGTTCTTCGTCCATTTTAGTCTCTCTTCCCAAAAAATCCTAAAGTTTTTGGGTGCACATGTTTTGTTGAGGACATTTAGCCAAATGTAAGTAAGCTCGATATTCGGTCTCTAAAATTGATGTTTGTGGGTTATTCTTGGACCAAGAAGGGGTATCGAGATTATTCTCGTAACATCGATTGGTATAGTGTGTTAGCATGTTGTGTATGCTGATACGAGCTTCTTTGAAGTGAGTATCTTTTATCCCAAGTCATCATCTTCGCACACCGACTTCCTTTCATGTTCAGACGGAACATGCTCAAGCATTCCTTCAACTTCTTTTGAGGTTTCTTCTCGTCCCCTACTACACACGCATACACTAGGCGTCCTGAATATCCTGATCCCATTTCAGAGTCGATAGAGGTGGATTCTTAAGCAGCTCCAACAACAACAGATTCTCCACCAACACCTACTTCCATGTCTTCAGATTTGGATCAGATCCCCCGATAGCACTTTGAGAAGGTAAGTGCACGTGTACGTACCCAACTGCTTCCTATGCCTCCTATAATCATTTGCCAGATTCTCTCAATATTTCAATGCGAGTGATCCTATTGTTACTCCAAAGAATGTGCTTGAGGCTTTATATAAAGGTTTGAAACTAGCTAGGGAGGTGGAAACAAAGGCTCTTGCAAATAATAGAACTTAGGAATTCGTCTCACTTCCTTGCTAAAAGAATCAATTTGGATGTAAGTGGATATATTTTGTTTAAATGAATCGAGATGTTAGTGTTGCTTGCTTGAAAGCGAGGCTAGTTGCTTAGGGTTATTCTGAGCTGGATCTGATTGCACAAATAGTTTCTCTCCTCTCGCTATGTTGACATCTCTTTGGTTATTGATTTCATTAGTTGCATCACATGATTGGCCATTATATCAGTTAGATGTGAAAAATGCATTTCCGATAACCTAAGGGAAGAGGTATACAATATGGAGTAACAACTTGAATTTGTTGCTGAGGGGAGAGTGAAAGTTAAGCGAATGTTAAATGTAAAAGTCGAGAAAGTCATTGTATGAGTTGATGCATCACCTCATGCTTGGCTTCGGCAATTTAGCATTTTGGACTTTGGGTTACAGCATACTGTATGTGACAACAGTTTTAGTCTTTCGACATGGCGCAAAGATGACAGTAGATGATAGTCGATATTGTGATCACATGTAGTGACTCACAGGGGATTGATGCACTCAGGTCTTCACTTCAAGAAAAAATTTGAACAAAGGACTTGGGCAAGTGGAGATCCTTTCTTCGGATCAAAGTAACTATGTGATAAAGGAATATTCTTTTCTCAAAGGAAGTATGTTCTTAATTTGCTCGAGGAAGCTGGATTACTTGGATCCGAGTCGTAATACACTTTGATGGATCCAAATGAAAAGCTTGTTGGAGGGTGAAGGGGAGTTGTTCAAACACCATGAGCACTGCGGCAGACAAGCTGGTAAGCGTAACTATCTTACATAACTCGACCGGATATTGCATTTCCCATGAGCGTGATAAGTCAGTTAATGACAACACCTTAGCCATTGGAATGCTTTAGTCCTTTGAATGGGGAAGGTAGAGGTATTTTGTATCCGAACCGTGGACATAGTCGAGTTGACTCTGTGGCTCTCATTGGTTTTGTGGAAAAGTAAGAAATAGAATGATGTGGGAAGATGGAGTCCCCAGTCCCAGTATTTTGTGATGGCTCACACAACTCAAGAGCTTATATGGGTTCATCACTTGATAGAGACCAGATTCGAGGTTTCTTGACCAATAGTGTTCTAGTGCAATATCCAGGTTGCTATTCTTATCGAGTTCTTCATGAGAGGACCAAGCATATCTGACAAGATCCGAGTGAAGCTCATTTCTCCGTCGGAATGGGCTGTGATTTATTAATGAAGAGTTTTAATCGAGGTAGGCTTGATAATGTTTGCAACAAGCCGGGCATGATTAACATCTATGGTCCATCTAAATAGAAGTATGGGTCTTGGGTCTGACATGTTATTCTTTATGAGTATAACATTAAGATTTAGTAAAGTACAAAAACTTTGAAGTCTAGAATAATACACAATATATTCTTCTCGCCTTTCTCCTGTTCTTCTCCTTCTACTTCTTCCCTGTTTTACAACTTTCTTTTTCCGCGTCTACTCAATCTTGTTGTCTATGTTACTTCTTCTTCTGCGTCTTCTCAATCTTCTCGTTGATCTGATTACATTCTCCACGCCCGATATTTAACTAAGCATCATTAATTTCTCGTGTTGGAATCTCATCTCCTCAACGTACTCGAAACAGGGATAGCTACATTAAAGTCCTCAGCCACGATCTAAAAATTGTAACAATAATCATCTTACGGCTTTATTGACTTGGGTGATGAACTTTCTGTAACAGATTATCTATTCAAATCACTGCCTCTGAAAACCATGGATGCAAAAGGTCCCACAACTCCTTAACATGAAAAATTGATATAGACAAAATAACAATCTGATTGATGCATATAAACATTTCATCATCATCCAATCATGATTGTAAACATGCTTGCATAGGTAAGACACACAGCGAAAATATACCCTTCTCTCCCTAACACCCATATTCACCTCCATTCAGCAAAATTTGACCCATCCGACTCCAGTAGGACATCAATTAACCTAGTCCGAGTGCAAATCCCTGGTACACTTTGTCACCTACAACTTTCCATGGTCTTACCTTCTTCAGTTGCCATATCAATTTACTATGTTGGACAAAACCAACCATACACGAATACAAATATTCCAAATGCAGCCACACTACAAGACACGACAACCAGACGAAAGACAAAACGAGAGCAAACATATGAAACATGAAAGAAAAAAAAAAGAGAGCCAAAGTACCTCCTGTAGCGCAGCCCACAATATCCAGTCAATCCAGAAACAAATCAACAAAAATCAAGCACAAATAGCAAATAATAACGCCCATAGACATCTAACATCTCAAGGTTTGGCAGATATAACAGGTAGGAATAGAAATCGAACAGAACACACCCCTACCGCCCCTCCTTTGGCTGACACGTATTGCTGGAAACTCATCCCTCTGTTCAGAGACCTACTCCCGGTGGTATAAACTCTTCCTTCTGAACCCATCCCTGGCCTCAGATCTCACATCCAATCGATCTACGGATGCTGACGTCAGGTTAGTTTGTTTTTTTTTTTTGGGTTAAATTATTTGAGTTACTTGGTGATATAGAGAAAGAGAGAATACTTATGGATAGATAGAGAGTATTTATATTTATATATATATATATATATACATACAGGATATATCGCACAATACAAGACCATACTAAAATAATATAATAACAAGCTTCAATATTTTATGAACTTCTCTATTTGCATCGACTCGTTACTAGATTTACAAGTAGATTGAAGATAATTATGATATAGCTGTAAGCATGCATAACATACCCGAGACGGTTGAAGCAAGACAAGACACAACCGCAGAAGAGATTTTAAGCAGATGAAGCAATGATATGTTGAAACCCATGTTGACAATAACAAATAACAATGGTAGCAGTGGCGCACCGTCACATCCTGTCAAATCAAATAAAACAATTAAATGATGTACACTTTTCAAAATGGAATGATGGTAAGATTGCATCGATTTAATTTATTCTTTTTAAATATTCAGCATCACTTTCCTTTTATCACATACACCATTACAAAAAACTTCAAAATCAACACTAACTTTTCGGTTTGGGTCTATTTCCATCATTTTAGTTGAATGCCAATATACTATAGCATGTTTAGAAGCTAGATTGATAGCTAAATCAAGCGTATGGAGTTCATTATAATGACACATAGTTGCTTCTGTTTTGATATCATTATTTGCTTCTAACCACCAGCCCCTCTATCGGTTAGAAATGAAGAATGATTTTCTTCATGGCAGTAAAAAGGAGGAAGATTATATGGAGCAACCCTTAGAGGTTGGGCGGGGGGTGGGGATTTATGGAATGGTTGAATAGGTCTCCTCGAGCTTAGTTTGGTGGAGGTAAAACTGGTTCTAGAATTTAATTTCTAGATCAGAAGCGATAACACAAAGCTTACTATATATGGATGTTGATGCTGGTTGTACTATATTGGTGGTTTATATCGATGATATTGCGATTACAGGTAATGATGCACACGAAGTTGGTTGTTGGTGAAGGAGAGATGATTGGAGATTCGGAGCGATACATACTCCAAAGCGGCTCTGACTCTTACTCGAGGGAATGCAAAGATTCCAACTGTGAAGTACTTAAAAAGGGAACCCTAGAGAGATAACTTGTACACTCAGCATGGGCATATGCGGTAGATGCATTTTTTGCGGAGTGATAGAAAATCAACTTCGGGGTAAGGGTATGGTGTAACCATGGATGGAAATTTGATTTCCTGATGGAGTAAGAAACAAAATGTCAAATTCTTATTTTACTAAACAAACCATAAGCTATTTATACCTTCTAGATACTTTATCATATCCCCAACATTCCTTCAGCTGGAGCATTGATATTTACGCCCAACTTGCTATAAGTATAATCCACTCTCACCCAAGGTCGTAATACATCTCACTGGCATTACAAGTTCTTTTTTGTTAGGTAACACATGTAGTTTGAGCTAATTTCTTCAAACATTGAACTCACAGTAAAGTAATCAACATGGAATTCAGCATCCCACATTGCCAAGGCCGAATCTTTCGCATCTAGGCATCCATCTTCCCGTGCCTCATGATGTAGCCAGTTTTTCCATATCCTCTGATATACATATGGAGAGCTTGTGACCAGCACAAAAAAAATCTCATAATCGAGCCGGATATTTGTAATCTATACAGACAAGTCTTGGATTACATTGTTGGGACATTCTTTAAATTGGCATTCCCTTATCTTTCAAATTGGGGGAAATACAACCTCCTACTGAAGCTCCCCTCTTTGAAGATTTTTCGGCTCTTTTAAGTTGTAAGCTCCGTGCAAAAGGAGCTATTCAAGTCCTAATCCTTTCAACACTATTCTTTAAATTGTTAGTCTATATTCATCTATTCTCTTTCAACAGTTTCCTTATGTGATATTAGTTTGAAACCACTATAATTCGTGCAACTTTCATCTGATCTTTATGCTTTCGTGCAACTTTCATCTGATAAATATGCTCTATGGGTATTATAATGCTCCTCCTCCACTCATTGAGAATTTTATTTGACATTATAATTTTTTCACATAACTTAATTAACTAAGACACTCCTAGATCTCCTAGGCACTTCCATACCACATTAGGAATTTATCGAGTCCTAATCCTTTTTTTAAGGAAACATTGAACTCATACTGAATGCAACAACTCTACTTCATTTGTCGATGCTACTATCATGCATTACCAAATTTCCAACATGTTGCTCATTTAATAATTTTTTAAAGTATTTTTTTCATCTAACTTTTGTTCTTCATCCTTAACTAAATGAATTTTCATCTTTAACCACATTTTACCTCGTTGAAATACCTAGTTTTTCCTCCTTAATTTTGTGAATCTGGATATAATCTTTTCCCATTTGTTGTATCTAATATATTAAAGACGTCATTAAATGCTTTACACTTAGCCTCTCTTACAATTTTCTCTACTTCTTTATTAAAGACATCATTCAATGCTTTACACTTAGCCTCTCTTTTAGTTTTCTCTACTTCTTTTTTAGAAGATCTATATCACTCTTATCATTTAAGCTTCTTGCGATAGCTTGATAAGATTGTCTTTCTAGTCAAACTACTTTTGGGATTTCTTCATTAAATGCTTTATACTTAGCCTCTCTTTCAGTTTTCTCTACTTCTTTATTAGAAGATTTGTATCACTCTTATCATTTAAGCTTCTTGCGAAGCTTAGCTTGATAAGATTGTCTTTCTAGTCAAACTACTTTTGGGATTTCTTCATTATACCACTATCATAGTTGTGAAAGGGCTAGCCTGCCTCGCCTTTTTTTGCCTCGGAGGAGGAGTCTATCTCCTCAAACTCTCAAGCCGTGCTGATGCGAGCCTCTTTGGGTCGCGCGCTCGCCTGGGCTGCCTTTGGCATGAGGAGAAACTCTTGGTCATCTTTGTGCTAATTCGCCAAAAAACCCCACATCCGAGCCATATCTAGGTCAAATCCAAGATTAATTCGAGACATATCTAATTACATCTCATCGAAATAGTTTGCCCTTCCCGATGCTTTTTTGTTATTAGGTGTCTTCGTCCCTAACGCATTTGAAGTGTAAAAGAGAAGTTAACTTTCAAGCACAATGAGTTTATAACTAAATTTGGTGTTGTCTATGTCTATAACTATACCTTCACTTTCTTGCACTTCTTATTCAGAGTATTAAGCTTTTATGTTGCTTTAGAACTCTAACTTTGGTGTTGAATTTTGTGTTATTGATATTATCGTGAACTTAATTTTAAGCTTTATTATCATTTAAAACATGCTTTATGAGATTTGTAATAGCATTTTTTTTTATTTTTCCCAATCATTGTGGTAGTGCTCGCCTTTCGGTTGCCCACCTCTCGCCTTTAATATATCTGACCACTATATTTCTTTATCTAAAACTCTTTTGCTCTTGCTTCTCTCACCGCTTCTTTTGGTACTTTTTCAATGGAGTCACAAATTTGATTTCACATTCGATGTTTTATCTTCTTGCATTTTCGCTTTGAATAACATAATCTCTCAACTTTTATATTAGCTCTTGGGTATTTAAAGTGTTTTCTATGCTGCTTTTGGTTTTTAAGGATAATATCAAGCACCATAAATCTATGTTTTGAAGTCAAGCTCGTTCTTAAAATTATCTTACGAACATTACAAGTTAATTTGTCTGCTTCTACTTAAAACTTAAGTAATTGACTCATTTGATCCACTTTCAATAGTTATCAAAAGTTCTTCCCTCTTCTTAAAACATGTATTCCGTATCACTAAGTTATAAGCAATCACAAACTCTAGTAAAGCCACTCCACCATTATTCCTATCACCAAAACCATATTCTTCATGCACTGCCTCCAACCAAACACAGTCCTCGCACACAAGACCATTAAAGTCTCCCTCAATATACAACTTTTTGCTTCATAGCACCCCCTAACTAACTCATCCAAGTCCTCCGAAAATCAATCTTTAGTATGATGGTCTAGTCCTACTAAGGGGCAGCACATAAGCACTTACTAGGTTAAATATTTGTTACCCTAATACCAATTTAATAAGTATTTCCTCTGTCCCAAAAAAATAGCCCACCTTTTCTTATTTGTCCATCCCAAAATAATAGTCTCATTTCTGAAAATAACAACAATTTTAGGTTAATGTAGGAATGGTATGAGTATCTATAGCTCTCTCCATACAATGCGTGCAAGGTACAATGGGATTATTTTTTGGACGGAGGGAGAATGATTCTATCATTTCTATCGAATTTTCTAGCAACGGTTGCAACATCTTCTTCAGATCCTTATTTACTGCTATGTGAACCCCATTTCTCTGACTGATTCCCCTACCCCTTTCATTTCGTGTAGACACATTCTTCTAATCATAGTATTTACTAACTTCATCCATTTACCGGTCATGGTTCTTATGTTGCATGTGGCTAATCCAACTTACTAGCATATTTCAAACCCAGCTGATCCACCCTTGGTCATTTTTTACCTACTAGGGCGAGGTGTGGCGCCTCTAGTTTATACGACCTTGCTCTACCGCAACACCTCAAGCATGTGCAACGGGTCACATAAAAGAGTGACCCACAAAATAATTCTGCCATAAAAAATGACCAATAGCACAATTATTAATACCAAAAAGTCCAAACTCAAATAAAACCATCAACATTGTTGAAAGAAGTAGACATTGGACAAAAACATCCCTAGCCTAATAGAAAACAAACTTGGTAGTTATCAAAAGATTACAAAATTAGCATATTGTCGTATAATAAGAGAACCCTAACACATTAATATTCAATAAGTTTGCCTATACATGTCACCATGAGATCTGCTAGTTTCATAGAGAAAACCAAAAAAAAAATTTTTAATCTGATACGATACGATATAAAGATCCAGTAGACTGGTTTAAGAAGTCACCAACGTAGGGGAATTTTATTGAGAGTCCGTTTGAGCTATTCTTAAGAACTTTTGCTTCCTTATTCTTCATTCTTCTTCTTTCTTTCTTATAATTACTAATTCATTCGTATGTCAAGAAAAAGAAGTTACAGATTCATAATTACCAAACAACAACTGGTCAAGGGTATACTTAAAACAACAAAAGTCAATCAAAGTCAATATGTAGTTATGTACACGTGATGATGATAGAATAATTGGTCAAATGTGTTCGTCACAGTGTTCATCGATAGCGGCTTCAGTGACATTCAAAAGCAAAATGTTTATGAATAATTAACTGAATTAGGGTCGTCTCTTTGTAGGAAAAGGTGGTAATTTGATATATAGCATTTAAAGTTTGTCTTTGTGTTATTTCAAAAAAATATGTTTGTCTTTATGTTGACTAAAGGATCTTTTTGTCAAATGCCTTATTTTTAAAATGGTATTTACGGTTTTATTTCAATTTGGGCTTTTTGGTAAAAAATTGTGTTATGGGTTTTCTGAATAGGAATTTTTTTAAGGAGGCTTTTGGCATTTTTCCCTATTCCAACTATCATATAATCCATTTATTGTAGAACTTGATTTTCTCCATGTCTGGGGGAGCTATATTAGGCCGACTGAAATTAGTAGATCTTATATGGCCTTCGGTTAAATGCTTCTTTACACGTATTTACCCGTATTTTTTCACTTGCAAAGATTATACAACTTCCACTTATGGAAGGAGGCATTAGCAACACGACGTTGATCCCTAATTACTCACTCTTCTCCACTTCTTTACACTTCTATGCAACTGTATTTACTTATTCCAACTACAGCCAAATTTTAAACAACTCTAGTCATGATTCTAAAGTGGCTTAGTCTGTTAAATGCTAGCAAGCTTCCGCACAATACAAAATGAAATCCAAACTACTTCAGAAAATGAATAAAGCCTGGCTCACCACTTGATACAGAGCCTAAATTGAGAAAACATGTCGCTCCATCTGAAAGATAGTTTGGTAGTTGATTAAATGGGATACCCCATAACTTTGATAGGAATGGAAGGAGAAGGCAAATGAAAAGTGCCTGCAAGAAACACAAGAACATTGCATCATAGTTGTCAAATTGCATATCGCACCGTGAATTTGTGACCTAAATATTGTATTAGCATCATATCACGTATCACATCGTAAGATATATCATCTAATACGCATCATGAATCGGTCGATACATGTGATTCTAAACCATATCTATTTGAGCCAGCGATACGTGTCCACGAACCTCGTATTGTGCATCGTATCGTGTATCGTATATCGTAACATATTGATGAATATGCATCGCATATCTTGTTAGGCTTCTAGTAAAAAAATTAAAATATAATATGTATATATAATATATAATATGATTTGCACATATAACATAGTCAAGCTAGGGGCAAGGGTAGGCGAAACTTAGCATGGAAATCGACAATACGGGAAGACATGAAAGCATGTGGTTTATATGGGTGACTTGGCATTGGATCGTGTGGAACGGCGGAAAAGCTTTCATGCAACCGGCCCCAAGTGAGTGGGATTAATAATGTGTTTGGTTGGGGTTAAATTAGAGGGGTGAAAAATGAGGAGGGAAAATAGGTGTGGTGTATTCTTTTTCACTTGTTTAGTACGAGTGAAAATGGGAGGTATGGAAAAGTGGAGGGGATGAAAACATCTCCTCTTTGATAAAAAGAATTTCCCCCAAAATTGGGGTGAAAATGGAAGGGAAAAGTGAAAGCTAACAATTACACAATTTTAAAAAAAAAAAAAAATTTAACTTTCTATCTCATACCAAACAAGTAAAAATAAAAATCTCTATTTTTCTCCTTATTCAACCAAACAACAGGATTCCATCCCCCGAGAGGTGAAAGCTAAACACTCTTACTTTTCACCCCTCCTATTTTCCACCCCTCCAACCAAACGAATCATAAGGGTAGATATATGTGTGTGTGCATGTATATATACTAGGTCTACTCATGCCCGTGGGCACGTGATGTAATGTTTTTAATTTAAAAAAATAAAAATTAGGAGAATTGTGAAAAGAATTTAAAAAATTGCAAATTTGGAAGGATTATAGAAAATTTCAAAAAAATGAGATCTGGGAAAATTTTAGAAAAAATCAATGACCAAAATTATTTTCATCTAATGACTCATGATGTGACACACTATATATATATATATATATATATATAAGGACTTATTCGGCTAAGAACCTAAGAACCATATTGATCCCTCAAATTAATTTGATGGATCATAGTTAAATATGACCGGTGATCCATCAAAAACCAACTATGATCCATCAATATTAACGTGATCCATCAAAACAAGTGTTATTCAAAAATAACATTGTGATCCATCAAATTAATTTTTATGGCTAATTTAATGGATCAAATTATTTTTGATGGATCAAATTCATTTTGATGGATCACATTATTTTGATGGATCATGTTCGTCACAAATAAAACTATGATTCATCAAAATAAACGATGATCCAGTAATATTAACTGTGATCCATCAAAACAATTTAATGGATCGATGTGGTTCTTATATTCTTAGATTATTTGTAGTAGTTCTCATTTGAACATCTTCTTATATATATATATATATATATATATTTATATATACGAACCGTAGGACCCTAAATATCATAGGAACCGTCGACAGAGTAGCGAAATTGAATTCATGAACACAGTAACTTTTACTGTGTTCGTGAATTCGTGAGATCCACGATCCAGATTGGTTCTTACGGTTCCTACCATATTTGGCTTCTCATTTGAGCGGCTACCTATATATATATATATATATATACACACACACACACACACATTGCAAAATTGAATAAATGGAATCAAATTAGCAGCGCAGGAGATGGCTCTCAAGTCTCACCTGGAAAGCAGATCCAAATGAGTTCACAACAAACAAATCCACTGAGCCTCCCTGTATTTATGTAATAAAGTAAACTATGTTACTAACGGAACAACAGTTCAAAAAGAAATTATTTTACGAATTATATGGCTGTCAATTTAATTGTCAAAAACATTCGACTCTAATAGAAAGGGATTCACAGTTATTATGAAATCTCCTTGTATCTGTAGTTACAGTAGAGCAAAACAGTGTTAATGCTCCATTACAGGAATGACATATTCTCAACCAATCTTTTCCGTGTTCGTAAGCTAATCTAACAGCTGCCAAGTACTGTTTTAGAAATAAAGGTTTCTGCTGGAGCACGGAAGCCTGAGAAAGTTTCTAAGCTGCAAGTTCGTATACCTTTAGTCTTCGAGCTGCGTCCATGAAAATTATTTCCTGCATAAACAACATTGTTATTGTAAGAAAAATATCGTATACAAGTGTGAAATTGGAAGTCTTCAAGTTCCAGAAAGAAAATTACCCACCTTCAAAATTGTGTCAGCAGCTTGGAACAAAAAGGAAACAACCATCAAAAGACTCCAAAAAATACCAGCTTCCATCAATGAGCCAGCACAAGATCCACTGCAGAAATTATAGACAGAACCGATGATCCTTTTTAGGAATGACTACTAGGGCAACCCATTGACACCATTGTGTCATAGTATGAGAAACCAGACCATATCATCACTCGATTTTATGATCAATAACATTTCCCCCAAGGGAACAATGTGTGGCCACCAATATAGGGAGGCCCCACAATGCGCGACAAAACTCAATGCAAGGACACTTCAAACCAAATACTCATATGTAAGCCTGGGGGCTTCTTACCTACGGTTTCCCAAACTTAACGCCTAGGCTTTCCAGCTTTTAACTCGTGGCTAGCTATCTATGGTTCCCAGATTTTCATTGAGGACTTTCCCCCTAGGGTTCCCCAAGCTTGTCACCTAATCACCCTGATAGGAACCTGACAAGCGTACAACAGGTTTTGCAAATGTGGCATGCCTAAAGAACTCTAAACAGGGTTATCAGGCGATGCAGATTGACATACAATCAACATTAAACAAGAAGGTCTAATGGAAACATCCGACCATTCTAACCAACGAAACGAAATTCAAACAATCCAAAAAGACTGGTCAACTACAAAATAAGCCGTTTAAATAGGCATGTATACTTCGTCCCCAACTTTAGCACAAATGCCCAAACAAAATGTAAACAGACCAATGAACTACTACTTTCAATAATAGTAACAACAAGAGTACTAAGAGAAAGGTTCTTAGTTCTCCCACAATTCTAAGAATATTGGTGGCTGGAACACTGAGCATGTCAACATGACTAGCCAAAGGGCAATTGTGGGTTTGTTGTGAATAGTGAGAGAGGGAGTGTGTGTGTGAGTGTGTGTGTGTGTGTGTGAGAGAGAGAGAGAGAGAGACAGAGAGAGAGAGTTAGAGTTAGTATTCCGAAGCAGGACGAGATGAGAACAGACAAGCAACCACCAGAGTGGTGCCACAGGCACCAATACTGAGAATTCCCCACAGGTCACTATTACTAATAGAATACCATTCATTCATGATTGAGAAGCATGAGTGTCATGATCACCAGAGTGGTGCCACAGGCACCAATACTGAGAATTCCCCACATGTCACCATTACAAATAGCATACCATTCATTCATGATTGAGAAGCATGAGTGTCATGATTTTGTTATTGTCAAAAGCTCGTTTGCTAAGACCGAACACTAACATCTAAGTGAGGAATCACAATGTGAAGTGTTTTTGCATTAACCATATTCCTAATTAAAATACATAATATCTTCCACACTTTGACTACTTTATGATCGTCCACTCACTAATTGCACAATTATGCGCCCAAACAAGATAATCCTAATGCTGAATTGTTGACACCTAATTATAACAGAAAGACAATCACTTTTTTCTATTACCCCCACTGACTCATTACTTACCATGCACAACATTCTGACCTTCCTTTGCACTAGACGCCTGGGGAACACTACCATTCAACAAACCTATCAAGGATTCTGAGAAAGAGAAAAGCTACTGTCTCCTTGCATAATAGAACTTCATCATTAGCTGCATTGTGCAAATTCACGATATTTTCCAGCTTAAATAACCGAAATTTGATCAAAGACAGAACTAGAAACAGTTATAAAGCTACTAAGCAGCTTATTGTTGACTAATATACCAATGAGCCAGTTGCTCTAGTGGTAACCCTTTCTCTTTCCTAATGGGAGGTTTGGGGTTCAAGTCCTGTCAAGAAAATGTTGAGGAGAAATTATATCTCATTGAATATATCTCTTGGCTTTAAGCCCTTATTGTTATTCTCGTAAGCTCTGATGAATAAAATAACAAGGGTTGGGGATAGGCCCATATCCCCTTCAACCTTAAAAAGAAAATAATAAATAAATAATATTGTTGACTAAAGATCAAAATTAAGGAATAAATACATGAAATGAAATCCACAGTCAGGACTTTTTGGTTGACGAATAGAAGTACTTGCATCAAGGTCTTAACCTTCGTCTTTCTAAGCCTTGTGCCATTTTAAGACTTCATGATTCATGATGCAAAGTTGTTAGAAGTGAATCTTTGAGATCTATAAAGAAAACTCACGAATTACCTGGAAACTGTAATAACTACACCAACTGCTACAAGGAAACATCCAAATAGCTGATTGGACCTATATCTCCTCCCAAGGAAAATGTATGACAGAAGAAGTTGCCAAACAAGAAAGCTCTGCATGAATTAGCAAAAGTCTGAGTCAGCTTAGCTTCCAGTAACTTCAAAAAGAAAGAGACTGTAAGATGACTTTCAAGCCCGTGAGCAATTCATTTCCTGGTTTACATTAATATCTATTTAGAGTAATGACGTGCTGATAGATTGCTTGCATGTATGATGATGACAGTCTTATCTGATAACTTTATAGAAACGCGGTCCTTGACGACATGTGCACTGAAGTTATGATTATGGTGAGAAGTATACCTTGAAACAACTTGAGATGGTTGGATAAACTTTTAAGTTCTTATTCCTATCCTTTTGCCCGGGAGATGTATGTATTCACCAAATATGTAACGAACAGCAGAGAACAAGAAGAACGAAAGAAACGGAGAACAGAGAAGGCAAGAAGAAAGAAACGAAAGAAGAAGAGAAGAGAAGGCAAGAAGAAATGGAAAAAAAAAAAAGAGAGAGAGAGAGAGAGAGAGAGACTTACCTGAGCTCGCCGGCGGTGGAAGAGGGTCGCCGGATGGTCGCGAGGGTCGCCAAAGCTGAGGTATCGCTTCTGTCTTTCCTCTTCGTTCTCTCCTAGCCTCGTCACATCTTATACGGTGAGATGGGTGTTCCTATTTTGACTTAACCCTAAACCAAAACTACATAGTTTCACCCTAAAGCTTGAGCCTGGAGCTTAGGCGCCACATGCGTGCCTAAACCCTCGCCTAAGGAACAGCGCCCCACCTAGCCCTCCCAAGGCGCCAAACATGTGCCCGCCAGTACCTGATTATCCTTGGGTAGATATTTCCATGAATTTTGTGATGGGATTGCCGAAGACTAGGAAAGGTCGAGATTCTATATTCGTTGTGGTCGACAGATTCTCAAAAATGGCCCATTTCATCGCTTGCTGTAAGACGGATGATGCAACGCATGTAGCGAGCTTATTTTTCGAGCAAGTGGTAAATTTCATGGTATTTCGAGAAGCATAGTGAGCGACCAAGATGTTAAATTCCTTGGTCATTTCTGGAGGGTTTTGTGGGGAAAGCTAGGAACTAAGCTTATGTTTTCGTCGACATGTCACCCTCAAACGGATGGGCAGACCGAGGAAGAAAGGATTGTATCTTTGTGCATGATTGGCGATCAGGGATCCAACGAGCATAATGAGTTTTGCTCGAAAGCAAGCGCGATGACATAAGGATAGCCTGCGAGCAGTGTCTTGGGCTGCGAGCATCGTCATGCTCGGCATGCTTGGCGACGAATAAGTACAGTCCTTTTCCCCGAAGGATTAGTTTAGTTTCCTATTTCTATTTCCTAGTCGCTAAGGGTTTCATTATTAGTTAGTTTCCTATTTGATTTCCTAGTTAATTGTTTCCTAGTTTGAATTGTATTTGTTTTATTTTCATGTTAGGATTTACTAGTTACTAGTTTCATATTCCTAGTTAATTTAGGATTTCAATTTTGTAGCCTATATAAAGGCCTCTATTGTATTCATTAAAAATTATTATTGATTAGTGGAATTGAAGTTTAAAGCTTTTAGCTTTTGTTCGGAAATTCTCTTGTGAGATTTCTTTTTGATCGAATTCTTTGTTCTTGAGTTTTGTTCTTGAATAATTTATTCCATTATTGAGTTCTTAGGTTAATCAAGACCTAAGGATTTAATAGCATCTATTCTTTTATCTTTTCGATTCTTCATACAATTGCGTTTGTTGGCTTGATTAGCCGCTCATCTTACCTTATCAATCAACGTTCCTACGTTTCCGTTAGAGAAAGAGTTCTTAATCATTCATTGATTAAAGATTCTCTCATCACAACTGTAGAGCCATTAGTCCACCATCAACCATTTCTAGGTGAATCCTCTTATCCTGGCTCGTCGTAGCAACCAAATCAGCCCTCTCCAAACACTTAGGGCCACCATCTTCCCCTCTATCCTTGTTTAGAAACCGCAACAATCCAAATTTCAGAATTGGGTCCTTATTTGAGTTTAGCCCCATCCCCCGCCCCCACAATTGAAGTGAATCTTTATGGTTTTTGAAAACCTCAGATTGGCCAAAGATACCAAAACGTTTAAAAACAGAAGTCCTTATCTTTAAACCCCTTTTTATCCTTCGCAGACAATTGGGCTTAATAATATCCCTGCATCCAAATCTACTAAAACACTAGGCCCGCCTATTTTCTTAGCAACCCACTTCCCTCTACCTTTCCCAAAGACACGTGAGGAATCTTTTGGGAATCCTTTATAAATCTCTTCACTCTATCCCTCATATCATTCACCTGATTTTCATCACCTGTTATAAACATAACAGTTTGACATTCTCTCCTGCAAAACACTCCTTTTTCCATACATCTGTTTCGTTTGAAATTACTATATTGTTTATATATATTTATTTATTTTAACTTGCTCAGCTGTTTTAATTTTTTTGACCTCTTATGAGACTTGAACTAAGAGGGTTGGTACCAGATTGTACATATTTGCCAAGTTCTGAATTAAATTATTCACTGAAACAAGAGAAAATAACCTAGGGACTAGAGAGCACCTCTTCATTAATTTGTGTGTTTTTACTTTGTTGGCTCTTGGCGGACTTCTCGCCCGCCTTTCTTTGTAATTTCTTTCTCTACTAATGATATTCTTCTCATCAAGCTTTAAGTGGAACCTGAGTGGTTTACTGAAAATAAAAGTAAATACTCCAACAGAAAATAAAAGGTAATGCTGGGGAGTTACCTGAGATAAAATAGGGATCGCTGCGCCTGAAAGGACGGCTGTTTCAATAAGATGAACTTAGTGAGTCAGAATAATTGATAGTTTTGTAGATTAGAGCTAATGAATAATCAAATAAGCATTTCAAATGGCTATATTATAGAATACAATATGTATTTGATCAAGCGTATTTCAAATAAAAAATTGCTAAATAAAAAACTCTAAAAAGGAAATCACACATTGACTGAGAATATGGCCTTAAATATGCAGTATGCTGTACAAGCATACAAAACAGAATGCAAGAACTTGAAAATTTTAGACTGCTTGTGATATATTGACAAAAAAAAATAGATAAAAAGGAAAAATGGAATTAGCAATGTATACAAGCAATTTAAGCACAAAATATATTTATAATATTTTATTTAATTTTTGTTAAGAAACGAAAAATAATATCAAGAAAAGATAAAGAACACAATCAAGATGGATGAGAAATTCATTAAAGAACAAAAAAGAAAAATAAATATTCATATAAGATCTAGGGCCTAGACCCCCTCGTCCCAGACCTTCAGCCCGTACTCCAAGCCACCAATCACACCCCACCTTATCAACACTTTCCCACAAAATATAGCTTATAATCCCATTGACCCTCTATGCGAAATCAATAAATACACAAAATATAGTCAGTGTACAGAGGAGCATTAGCTAGGCAAGAGTGAATTATCGTGTCTCTCCACTAGAGGAGAAGAAAGCACACTTTTGCCCATTGGAGTGCTTGGTATTACACTCCACAGATTTGGAACCCGTGTTGCCATAGTTATGGTGGTGCCACGGTGCCACTATTTGCACTATGGAAAAGTAAAATTTCACTATGAAAACATACCATCCAACTATGTGAAGTAAACATCAAACAATTGACTATGAAAAAATTTTCTTTTGACGCTCAAAACATTTTGGATAGTTGAACATTATGTTTCATAGTCAAAATTTACTTTTGATAGTTCACTTTGTAGTAGCACCACAGCACCACCGAAATGATGGCACCATGGGTTCCAAATTATACACTCCACCATTAGGTCCTAAAATGAACCCACGCAAGTGTTTTCCCAAGGGGAACCTTAAGATACAAAAAAAGCCAAGACAGGACCTTATAACCTAGCAAGGCTGCACACCCCCATGAATCCTCATCAGACAAGTTCATATCAGGAAATCCACACTTCAATCGATCAAAGCCAACACTTTGCTAGATTGTCACCAAACCTGAGCAAGCCTCAAAGATCTGCAATATAGTAGACAATCTTGAAACCCCTGTAACCCTCGCAAGAAAAAGATCGGCATCATAAGCGAGCTCAAGTGATAACCCAGTCACATCGCAACTCACCAGAAAACCAAAGTATTTTCTTTATAGTTTGAAGAAACAATGTGCATAACAAATTAACTTTAAGGTTGTTAGCATGTGTCCTGTTTCAAGTTGTCCCTAAACAAATGTAGCGTCTTTTTGTTGAAAATGTATCAAAGGTGAAATCTAAATGTATCGTTTAAAAGCACACCATAAAATCTCTGTTTTAAAACACGATGAATTATATAGTGTTTCATGATGCTCCCATTTCTACTTTATGTTAAGGGAAGAGGGTCGCTTCTCTTGGAACTACATTTTGGGAGGAGTTCTTAACTAGAGTCCATAGATATTACAAATATGCTTGAACAACAATCTTTTTCCATCATTCAGATCGTCGGTCTTGACTCCTATAATCTTCAGGTCTTTACGCTGTCAAGCCCATCATGAAACTCCTCCAACCACAAATCAGACCGACTTTCCTCTTTAACTATTTTATTTGGAAATCAAAGCTTCGGTCCAAGTATAAGTTCTTTGCTTGGTCAATCAGTTAATACAATGATTGGTGGCAACAGCGGCATCCCTACAAGGCTTTATTCAGAGTTGTGTATGAGAGCAGAACACCAATGGTCATTTGTTTCTGCATTGCCATTGGGCATGACGATTATGGTCCACCTTGTTGGCGGCGAGTGGCAAATCTTGGAGTGCTCCTTGTACAACTCGGGATATGTGTTTGATCAAACATGCTTGGCAACGGAAGGATGCTAGAGTCTTGTGGAGGTGGGTAGTGTTCAGCTTGTTTTGAAATATTTAGATAGAGGAATTCTAGGACAGTTGCAGTATTGGGAGAAGATCTCTTTTCAGCTAGTCTAGGATGCGGAATTTGGAGTTTTTTTCAGGCTTGCCTCTATCATAAGATTTGGCTAGTGAGTGGAGGTACTTTGTGCTAATTTTAGTTTTTTGGGCTCTTTTTTGAAATACCAATTTTACCCACTTTTGATTAGTATTTACCCTTATTGTTCCTTTCTATTAGTTACACCCCTACACCTCAATTTGCAATGGCAAAATACAGAACGGAATGCAAAATGAAGCCCTTTTTAAATTTGTAAATTTTTTTCCCTATATGGAGGTGTAATTACTAACAATGTCTTCAATACCTACCCATGACAAAATTTAACTATCCAGTTCTTTCACCACTTACAACAATCTTAAAATTAAACAAAATATATATATAATAAATTAAGTAATACAAAAAAAATTAATAATTTTTTTATAATGCACAATCCAAAGGTGGGAGAGGATATAAATGAAGAGTGTGTGCCACTACTAATATATAAAAAGTGATTATGCTCTATCTTTTTCTCATTGTATCATTTTTTAAAAGGTTGGAGGGATATGAACCTAACTTCAACCCTTATTTATTAATTAGAGTTTACAAGATCAACAAAAAGGGCTTAAAGCCTATAGCAACTACAATGCTTCCAACGAGACTTGAACACTTGACCTTTGTGCGAGGAGAAGGGAGTTGGTACCAGTGGAGCTAAAGCTCCATAGTTGTTATTTAATCATTAGATTTGATATACACTCCTTAGTTGTTATTAAATCATTAGATTTTATATTTTTAAGTAAAAAGTATTAAGCAAAACATGTTAGATACAAAAGGGTAAAATGGTTCTTCTCTACAAATACTTAGACTCCAAATATAAAATGTTGCACTAGATGCAAAGTGAAAAAAAATTCTACTTCAAATGCTACCCATACAAATTCGACGTTTTGAATGCATTCCTATTTTCTTAAGCATTTCCATTGTACTGCGTTGAAAATATTTACCTCCAGCTGCCATTCCAGTAACAGCACCAAGAGCCTCCAGGAGACCTACGCCAAGATATCGGGATTTTGGCAAGGATAACATCTCATCGGTAATAAGGCCAGCATGATAGCGGAGATGCAAGATGGAGAAATATACAAGAACATATCTGGGAAAAAGAGGGAAAGGGAAAGTACAAATTTTAATTCTCATCCATACTTGTAATTTAATTCTACATATTACCAAAACCATAAAAACTAATGAAATTGCTTCACTCTCAAGTCTCACCACATTATTATTTTTACTGTTTATTTATCGTTTACTCTATCACCCCAAAATGAGTGTCGAAATTTGACACTAATTTTGGGACAAAGTACTTTTTATGGGGGTGGGGTGGGGATGGGGATGGGGAGGGTAGGGTAGATGGATACATGACAATGTAGTCAAAATCCCAATTTTAATCGCAAAATCGTTCACCATCCTACGTAGGGAAACCTTGTTAAATCGCAGTAGGATCTCAACTAGAGTAGAATCGCTAAGATCGCTATGTAGAATAGCATGAAATCGTACGATCGCAGGCGATTCCACTGATTCCACTCAGGGGGTAAAAATTGGGTATGAGTATCATTTAAACACGTCGGATCGAAGTTAATACCAGCCCCTTTTACCGATTTCAATTTACGAGCCCTAGAAAGTCGATTGAACCCCTCAGGCAGTCGTCGATCTCTTTCCAGCCGATCGCCGTCGACTCGACAAGCGCTAGACTCTCTCCAGCGACTCCTGCAAGCCCCGGCCTTTCCCCTGGGTCGAGTTTTTGAACCAAGGACGACGTACGAGAAGTTGAGAGAGAGAGAGTACAATTTACCTTGAGGAGCGAGAGGGATGGGGGCGGGGCTGCGGCACAAGTTGTAGATTCTGGTTTTAGGGAAGTACATAAGATTAGCCAAATTCACACCTACACCCCCTCATCTATTCAACTTTTAACAATTATGCAATTAAATTTTCAAATGTTATAAATTTATCTTAGGTTTAGTTAATATTTAAGTCGGTACATATGTAATTATATTTAATTTTAGGAAGTTCGTATAGTCTTAAGATTATACGATTCCGATCTTATCCTCCCACCCCTCCGATCTTACTTAAGCTCCCATCTTGACAACCTTGGTTCATGAGCTTGTCTTTTCTCTAGAAAAATACATATCTATTAGACTTGAACCATTCTCCCCTTCTACATATAATAGGAACCATAACAAAAGGCTTCAAGAGCTTAAGAGGAGAAAAATGAAGTAAAGGATATATAGATGCAACTTCCATTGGATTGAATTACTCACGAATTAGAATATCTGAACTACTAATCAGAGCAAAATTAGAATAATGAGATACCAGGAGAAGCCCAAGCGTGCATGTCTATTACACTTGATCGATGTGTTCCTTCTACACATCATAAGAGCCAAAACAAAAGGCTTCAAGAGCTCAACCGGAGAGGAATGATGCAAATTGTTGCAACTTGAACCAGATTGGATTAACGACAATTGTAAAGCTTTCAACTATATATCTGTAGCATAATTAGTATAAGAGTTAACACGAGATGCCCCAGAGTGCATGGGTGAACATAGCCAAGGCTATGCCCTATCCCCTCTTCCGGTTTGAATAAATATTATAAAGACCTCTATAGCAGTAAGTCATATTACACTCTTAACTTTACAAAATATACTACTTGAATGCCCCCCCCCCCCCACACCTCTCCCCCAAATGACTCTGAAACTATTCATAACAAGTTAGTCTTAACTTTTGCGATCACTATTCATGAGTGCAATTGATGATGCAGGGATTTTCCGGGTAGCTGCGGCGAGCTTGTTGGCGACGGAAGCCGGCGGATCACGGCGGCTACAGAACTTGCAAGACAAGAACACCGTCACAGAGCAAGACGGTTTTCCTACTAAACCGCTCCGACGTGTGAGTAAGTCTCTGAATCACAAGAGAATTCACGGAGCGTTTGAGGACAATAAGTGTTGTATGTGAGCGTCCCTTTTTCTACGGGGCTCTATTTATAGGTTTTAAGGACTCATAGTCCTTGCTTGGGAAGGAATACAGCCGCTTTCCTTAATTACTAGGAAGTAGATTTCGTCTAGGATCTTGATTGTACTCGGATAAAATAACTCAATCAGAGTTATAATAGGAAACTATCTCCTTGAGATATTCTGTATTAATTGGAGGAGTTTCTCCTTGATTGACACCGACTCTCGAGCAGGAATGCTCGCAGTGTCAAAGATGCTCGATATGCTCGCCGAATATCGAGCAGGATCAATCATCACGGTTGCTCGCTAAATCTTGAGCAATATTAGTCGCAATCCACGGAGCTATGCTCCAAATATCTCGATAAGTATCAATCTTCACTATTGAGCACTTGGTTGCTCGTTAGGTCGCTTATACCTTTTGGTATCTTCAATAGTACCCTGGACCTTCGTGCAAGTATTTATGCTTGCGTGGAGGGACATATAAGAGCTTTATCTCGTGTGACGACTATCTCGCGCTTACATCTCCTTCAAAGGACTTTGCTTGCCTCGCGAGCACAAAGTGGCAGCCGCCATATAGATTGCGTGCCTCACAATTTAGGCTCGCTTTTTGGTGTTAAATAATTGTCCATGGCTAAGGCTTAGATCACTTAGTCGATATGAAGTGATATAATGATATATATCATTAATACGAAATATCACTTTCCATCTATATACCCCTACATCTATACACTCTCACAAATCAATTCAAACATTTCACATCACATTCTCTCTCCTATCTCCTCACATTCAAACCTTTCACATCATGTTCTCTCTCATCACATCACATCACTTTCAAATCTTTTACATCATGAAGGCAATTTAGTCTTCATATCATCTCATATTATATCATCTAGAGTAGAAAATCATCAAATATCACTACATATCGACTAAGTGATCCGAGCCTAAATGTCTTCGATCCTTCTTCCTGATTTCTTCATCAAGTCCCCCGGATTTCTCGTTTCGCGCAGAGGGATATAAGGGTTACTCTTGATATTCTTCCTTCGTTAGTTTCCAAGGGAAGAAGAGGAGATATCACTTATCTATGTGAACCGTTCCCTTTCAAGGCCCTTTAGCATTGTGTATCGATGGAAATATCCTTTTAGGTTGAGTAAGAAGCTATATCTCCATAGGTTGATCGTCTCAACACCCCTTTCTTTTCAGAAACAAGTCTAGCTTAAGCCCTATCATGTCAATGTAACTAGTGACCTTCAAATGCAGGAAGAAATTCATGCTCTCATTTTCCTTCAAGACTTTTGCTCCTTTGGAGACAAGATTAACTCGCCATTTCACTCTTCGAATCCTTTCTCTCCAGGGCTGAGAGGGTAGTTTTTTCGTTCGTTGTCTTAAGGATTTTTTTGTGTGAAAAATCAATCATTGCTTCAAATTTTAACTCCTTGGTGCGCGATTCACGCGATCAGTCTAAAGAGCTCTTCACGAATTGCCTTCATGTTTATATGCTCGGGAAGTCCTCCAGTTCTCCTCGATTGTTGTAGTCTTAGTATGCGTGTAAGCTATCTTGCTCGAAATGCCTTGCATTTGTTGTTTTCGCATTTGGATAAGCTGCTCGAATCCATGTCTTGTTTACGGGGTTTGCTTGTAGCTTCTCGCTTCGAGTTTTTGAAAAGTTTCACTTTTGCGGTCTTGATCGCTTCTCAAATTTTGAAATATTCCCATGTAATTATTTTCTTGTACAAAGTTTTTCTCTTGCTTGCGATGCCAAGCTCCTTGCCTACTTTCTTGGCAAGATTTTTTTCTTTGCTCCTTAGAATGAGCTTTCTGCTCGAATCCACTTTGTTTTTAAGAGCGCTTCCTCGTAGCTACTTTTCGATTGAGCTTTTAGAAATTTTTATTTTTCAAATCCGAAGAATTTCCTTCACATGATTTTCTTGGTCGAAATTGCTCGATGTGCAAGATATGTCTATTCCCCTCAAAAACGAGCGTTAAGTCTTTAGGCTTAACCGCTATACCGTATGGGGTAATTTACCATGAGCGTTTGCATTGCTCGACCCACCTTATTTTATGAGGGACAATTATTTTCTGCTTGCATTGATATATTTCACCACCAGCTTTATCCTTATTCGGTCAATCTCAATTAACGAGAAATCGCTATATTTTGCTCGCTTTCCCAAGCGGTTGGTAGATGTTTTCTCGCAAAATAATGAGATGTTTAGGTGAGCGTAAATTTTTCTGCTCGAACCTTTTAAGACCAATTTTGGTGCTCGATCAATCTCGCGATGTTCGAGAATTTCCTCGCGAATTTCGAGAGGTGTCCGCTCTTTTCACGCGCTTTTACACAAACTTTTAATGTTTATGGTGGGCAAATATCTTAGGCGATGACCGCTATATCTTGCTTTGATTATTCCGAGCAAGCATCGACAATGCTCGGACAATCTTTGTGATTTGTTCCGAGCATTGATCGGCAAAAATGTTCGATCAATCTCGCGATGCTCGAGAATTTCCTTGCAAATTTTGAGAGACCGCTATACCCTGCGTCATTTATCCCGAACAGATAATTATTCGATCAATCTCACAATTTTTCGATAGATCGCTATTTCACGCTTGGTTTTTGAGCGGTAACGACCCCAATTTACGAGGAATGCTTTGAGTTTTTTTGGCTACCGTCATCGTTTTGATGGAGCAATTTTTTGTCGATTAACCCCAATTTACGAGGAGCGTTTAGGATTTGATTGTGCTCGATTTCCGAGAAAGGTGACTCCATTTACGAGGAGCGTTTTGGATTTAACTTTTCGATTTTCTTGAATGATCGCGCTAAAATCTCTTGCTCGAATTCAAGCTATAGTTTTTGCTCGCCGTTACGCCTTGAAAACTTAACAAATTCTTCCAATATTTCTATACGTTTATCTTTTGTGCTTGATTTTTTTGCTTGACTCACAGAAGTTTTAGGAGCTCGCCTCTATATCTTGTACTCCCCCCCCCCCTTTTAGTCAAGCAGAACTGTATGCAATTTTCATTTTGCAAAATGATCCAACTTGATTATCGTACATAGTCCCCGGATCGAGGATGTCTCCATGCATTGAAAAATAATCGTCCTCGGTTCGCGAGGAGCTTCTTCATTTAATGTCGAGCATCGAGGCAATATCATCTTCGCGTATATCTCAAATTAATGCTTCGATCACGAGCTCGCGTACATCCCATGCCAAACAATCGAACCAACAAAAACCAAACTTCAATCACAGTAAGTGTGTGTGTGTGTGTGTGTGCGTGTGTGTGTGTGTGAGAGAGAGAGAGATAGAGAGAGGTGTAAATAGAGAAGTAACCTTGGGGGAGTAGATGTCAGCAAGAAGAAGTGTGCTCCTACATTATTAACAGAAATATAATTCAGCTCTCTCCCTCTTCAAATCAGTCTCTCTCTAAACACTTGGGCATCACTGACTCCCATCCACCGGTACAAAAAGCACCTAGATCACGAGCCAACCCAAAAGTTGTGATTCCTTGAGTAGCCTTTTGAATTCACATTCCTCAATTCAATGCTAAAATCCTAAACCTCAAGCCTCCGAATTCTGCTTCAGTACTACGTCTTGCAATGGACTATTATTGTTTCTACCAAATAACAATATTTTCCAAACAAAAGAGCAATAATCTAAGGTTGACCTTCTGTTACTGCTCTTTTACGAGTTAGTAATGCAAAAAGTGAAAAAGAGGGTAACATAAAGCATTGCCCACAGTTTCAAGAATGTGTTCCTGATCAAAACGATTAATGTTTGGACCAGAAGGGAACTGTTCAAATGGAGGTATGGAGTATGGGATACCCAAATAATCGAACCAACAAAACCAAACTTCAATCACCGTGTGTGTGTGTGTGTGAGTGAGAGAGAGAGAGAGAGAAAGAGAAAGAGAGGGAGAGAGAGAGAGAGAGAGAGAGAGAGTGAGAGAGAGAGAGAGAGAGAGAGGTGTAAATAGAGAAGTAACCTCGGGGGAGTAGATGTCAGCAAGAAGAAGTGTGCTCCTAGTCCTACATTATTCACAGAATTATAATTCAGCCCTCTCCCTCTTCAAATCAGTCTCTCTCTTAACACTTGGGCATTACTGACTCCCATCCATCGATACAAAAAAGCACCTAGATCATGAGCCAACCCAAAAGTTGTGATTCCTTGAGTAGCCTTTGAATTCACATACCTCAATCCAATGCTAAAACCCTAAACCCAAAATCCTAAACCTCAAGCCTCTGAATTCTGCTTCAGTACAACTTCTTGCAATGAAGGACTATTTATTGCTTCTAACAAGTAACAAGATTTTCCAAACAAAAGAGAAATAACCTAAGGTTAACCTTCCGTCTAAAATGCTTCGACCCAAGTCCTAGTATGAATAGAGTTATATATCTCTGGAACATCCTTTTTTTATACAAAATACGTCATCCGAAGTCATCTTAAGATACATTAAAATCCTATACATTGCTTCCTTGTGTTCTTATGTAGGATTGTTCATGAACCGGCTCCCAGAACTCGCAACAAAACAAATATCCCATCAAGTGTGAAAGATAAGCGAGTCAACCCATAACTCTTTGATAAATCCGCCCCTTCTCTATTCATATCTTCATTGTTAAGTCCATTGGTATTTTCGTTTGTTTACAATTAAGTAGAGCAGTAAACGGAGCGAGTTGAGTCGAGTAAATGCGAACACGAGGAGTAGCTGACCTTTAATAAGTGTTCGTGAGGCTTGTATGTGGGTTTCAGTCTCGATAACTACGGATCATAGAGATGCTAGCATGTACATTGACTTTAATTTATAGAACAAAAAAATTAACTGCGACATTGATAAGAAAGAAAACCAAAAATACAAAAACCATAAGAAAAAAAGAGCAACAACAAAAGTAAATGAACGTGAATATTTGTAAAACAATATTTTTTCTCGATTTAAGACATACTAATTTATCAGATAATCAAAATAATTTTCTTCTTAGTTTACTATCTTCTCCTTTTGTCTCTTGCTAGTTAAATCGTTCTAACTTCTAAGAAAATAATGTTATGCCAATAATGTTTTCCTTCTTACTACTGATCTTTAATATAACGAAGGAGCCTTCAAATGCACTGAAGCCCTGTCACACTATTTTTTCTTCCCAATTTGCTCTCTTTTCTAAATCAGTAATTACTACCGAATAAGATCACAATTGCTTGGATGAGGAAAGAGTTACTGCTCATATGCAGTCCTCTTGCCCACAACCTCCACTTATTGGCTCATCGCCATTCGAACATCACTTGAATTACCCAAATGGATTTTGCTTATATCTATATCTACAAACTGCTCTGTTTATATAATATCTCTACCTGATGACAGTATTTTTTTCGCACATGCATTGGTTGTGCCAGGATACTAGTATATAATGAGTGTGCGCTTTCCCATTAGGAAAAAAAATAACATTTTTGAAAACAACATCTTTTAATAATATCTCAAAGTATGTTCCGATTATCATGCATGAATGTGTACTTACAATTTTAATGCTAAATACTAAGGCATTAATGAAACATTGATGTTTCGATAAAAAGAGAACTATTTATAAAAAATTACTTAACTCAATTAGACAAATTACCATGTATGGATGTCTACTTATAATACTCATCCTGTAACTTAGCACATTAATGTAACTCTCAGGTTGGTTTGTGAATAAGGAAAATTAAATTTATAGTTTTAAAATTGGGAGGATAAAGAGTTAACTTATGCTGGAAGTACTTTCAGCAATAAAATTAGCAATAAGAGGAGGGTTGTACCCGAAAGTAGCGAGTTGAGCCAGGAAGAAAGGATAGTGCTTGAGAGGAACTAAAGCCAGTTTGTAGAGCACCCGATTACCTACCCCCAGGACCACCGTCACCACTGCTGCAACCACCACATCTACCCTCCGACTCCGATCATCGCTTCCTACCACCACCTTATTCTGATCCTCCTGCCTCGCAGTTGAGTAAACAGTACGGTTCCGATACTTTTTCTGCTCTGACGATCCTCCTCCTCTACTGGTCAACGCTTCAATCACCCATACCCCTCTTGAATAATGCTTCTTCAAAATGAGCCCTTGTGACCTAGCTCTGATTAACCGTTTTCTCAGCAGCGGCAATTCTTGCAGAGCCTCTCTCATCTGATTCTGGCTTTTTGTGGCCGGCAATGTGGCATTTCCTGAATATACCCGGCTGCAACATGCCGACATATTTTTCCCTAGTATTCTATGACACTCTGCACACAACCGGAGCAAACTCTATGATAAGTGGGGAAGCCAGAAATTCCAGCGATTGCCCGCCAAGTCTAATTTACTTATTTTTAATTACATAAGAGATATTGATAATAGCCTTAATAGAAAACTAATTGGACATGCGAGAATATATATTGAAAAGATAATGAAAAGAATATCAAAACCACCCAAACATATAGCATAAACTTATTTCATAACATACAACACAAAAATGAACCAAACAGAAAAAAATCTAATTTTCCGAAACTAAAACAGAAAAGTAGCCAACACAACAAAAACCAAACATAAAAATTTCGGATTTAAAAATTAAACAAACATAAGATTATACGGAGTATTTCTTTTTTAGAAACATTCACATAATCACATCCCATAGCAAACTGCATACATAGTAGTCCCTAATCCTAAAATATGAAAAACAAAATGTAACAATGGTCCAATTGAACATAGGAGAAGTAACACAGCATAGCAACCATAAATCTAACTAAAATAACTCAAACATTCATAATTGCTTAGCAAACATGGAAATAGTTGCAAGAATTAAGAACAAAATCTTCAAGATACTAACCTTAAGTTAGGGTTAGGGTTCGAAATCTCGGAAATTGAAGTAGTGATAAAACAAGAGTTCACACCCGTCGCCGCTAAGCCGCCTAGTTGCAACCGCCCGCCACCCCGGCACCTCCCTCCGTAACCTCCCTCCGTAGCCGACTCAGTCCGTCTCAGTATGAGAAAGAATATGGATGAAGAAAAAATAGAAAATTGCTTTGCTGTGTACTCCTCTGATCAAGGAACAGTGTGATCTAGAAATGTCACACACATGCGGCGTTCTTTATCGCCTCCACTAGCAAATTTGGTTAATTTGCATTAAAATCTATGGATGTACTTGAAATTTATTCATATATAAAAATTTTCCTAAAATTAAAAAAGTATTTTAAAAAGATAATATTATCCTGTCATAAAAATGTGCTTTGAAAAATATTGATCACATCCCCTAATTATAATATTCATTTTAAAAAACGCTTAAGGCTATCTCAATCAAAATAAAATCAATATTAAGGGTCTCTTATACTATATTTCAAAAGATCAAGAATTTATATTTAACAAAAAAGATGAACGGTACGAGATGATTGGTACGAGATGATCGGTACGAGATGATCATTAAGGATCCACCAACTGCTTCTCTGCACTCTCGATTGTACTGCAAAATCAAAATTAACGATGAATGGTAAGAGATGATCATGCTCCTCGAACAGGTCTATTAATCCTTCCAAACTCATATCACATTGGCATGGAAAAACACTCAGATCCCACTACCGTGCCCAAACCTTAGAAGAAAGAAATCGAGATCTCATGAAAGTCGTGGATGCGTGGGAGGTCACCGAAAAAAAAACTGTTGCGGCAGAAACCTTTAGGTCGTGGGTTCAACAGCTCGCGACAATGGTGAATGGATTTGTTAGAATTTATTCTTTTTAGATTTGATTAACTCTCAAAATTATTTTTAATATAATTAATTATTTATTGCGTTGATAAGTCCAAATCTGGTCAATCGCTAACGGTGCGACACATGTCAACTTAATATGAACTCCATGTCCAACTAATATCCCACTCATCCAACATTATAGGTAGTGGGAGTAATCTCCATACCCACAAGAGAAAAATGGGGGGCTTCCCTTCATTTTAAAAAATAGGTTTTATCTCTCAAAACACTCACTCTCTGAATGGTCATTTTCTACAACCGGAAATTGATTCTTGCACCGGAGAGTTCGAGTGGGGAACACCACCCTGCTTAAGCTTCACGTGTATTTTTATGTCTCTATTTCAGATTTGGAGCACGGAGAAGATGATCCACGGTCCCACCGATTGCAAACAAACCGGGCGCGATCACGCATATTCATTCTTACATATATAAATAGCCATTTCACATTAATATACTTACAAAACAAATTATTTCATGGCTTTATAATAGAAAGGTATCCGCCCATTTTCTTATAAAGGGCAAAGCAGTCTTTCTACAGTTTCAAGTCCTCTGTCAGAAGTCTTTACAATGAAGTGATCCGTTCAGTTCATTCAGAAGACTTACACGCTAAAGGTTGGTGACAAAATATTTCGTTCAAGAAGTGATTCGATTTCTAGAATCTCCTTAAACGTTTTATCCAAGATTTTAATTCAAATATCTTATAGAAGAAGTAACGTCTACAAGGATACTTGTCAGCAATTATACAGCCTAGTACAGTTAAAATTACTGACGCAAAAAATATACTTTTTAGTCATGCACTTTTAAAGGAAATTTGTTCATTCTTTGATTATGTAAGTAGAGAAATGTTCATGCATTTTATGCAGAGTTTT
>JAOTQG010132985.1:0-11534 GCA_025631175.1 Iris virginica
GTAGTATGCCCCTTCGGAAGAGTTGTCAACTCCCATGCGTTGTTCGTCTCAATGGCTGCAATTTCTTCCTTCAAAGTTTTTTCCACCTTTCATCTCCAACAGCTTCATTGAAATCAATTGGTTCAGAATCAGCCATGAGACAGAGAAATGTATTATCATCAATTGTTTCCGATTCTCGCTATAAATCCGAAAGCCTTCTAGTACGCACAGATGTTTCATCACTAGAGTTTCCTTCTGGCGATGTTAGTAGTATGCCCCTTCGGAAGAGTTGTCAACTCCCATGTGTTGTTCGTCTCAATAGCTGTGATTTCTTCCTTCAAAGCTTTTTCCACCTTTCAACTCCAACGTACAGCTTCATTGAAATCAATTGGTTCAGAATTAGCCATGAAACAGAGAAATGTATTATCATCAATTGTTTTCGCTTCTCGCTATAAATCCAAAAGCCTTCTAGCACGCACAGATGTTTCATCACTATAGCTTCCTTCTGGCGATGTCATTACATCACTAGTGTCTCCACCACTTGATGGTGATCCTGGGGTGTGTTGATGTCTCAGTTTTCTTTATCATTTTCGTCTTCCTCCAAGTAAGAAAGAAAATCATAACTGTGATCTTCATGAGCTAGAAAATCCCATGTTGCTTCCTCATCAAAATCCACATCTCTACTAACAAACCTCTTCCTATCAATTGGATCATAGAGCTTGTACCATATTGTTCTTGAATCATAGCCAACAAACACACATTTTTTACTTTTTTAATCAAGCTCCGTTCACTTCTCATCAGAAACGTGGGCATATGCTACGCATCCAAATACCTTCAAATGAGAGACCGCTGGTTTTCTCCCACTCCATGCTTCAAATGGAGTCATGTCACACACAACTCTTGTTCTACATCTTTTCAATAAGCAAACAACACGTTAGACAGATTGTGCCCATAATTTTTTTGGCATCTTCTTCGTCTTCAACATACTTCTTGTCATGTTAAGAACTGTTCGGTTCTTTCTTTCGTCCATTCTGCTGCGGTGATCTTGGGGCACTAAGAAATAGCGGATCGCATTAAATTCACAAAATTCTTGAAATTCTTTAGAAGTGAACCCACCTCCCCTGTCAGATCACAGCCTGAATTTTATGTCCACTCTCCTTTTCTACAAGAGTTTTAAAATTCTGAAAACACTTTTTTTTTTCTTTAAGAAAGTACACTAAGTCTGTCAATACGGGTTAAATGTGTTGAAATGAGTTGAATTTTAATAATTAACGGGTTATAATGGGTTGAACCTTTTATAATTCATTTAATTAATCGATCAACTCAATTGTATAATAAATGGGTTAAGTTAAATTCAAATTAACATATTGAATACTCATTTGCACGAAGAAAAAAAATATTTTTTTGACAATCAAATACAAATTCATAACTAAATAGGTTGTAATGAGTTGAGCTGTTTAGCAGGTTAAAGCGAGTTAGAATGAGTTAATAAGTAGCATTTTGACAGGTCTAAAGTATACCCATATCTTTCTACTAAAATCATCAATAAACAAAAAGGAAATACTTCTTGTTACCAAAAAAAAAACTTAGAGTGATTGGTCCACATAAATCAGTGTGAATTAACTGGAGCGACCTTGAAGCTCTTGAGTATGATTCCCTTGCAAAGCTTTTCCTTGACTGCTTGTCAAGAAGATAACCTTAACATAGACGAGCAGACTAATTTATTGGAGGCAAGCCTTTCATCATTCCTTTTCTGGCCATTAATAATGAGTCCACCGAAATTCACGTGCCCCAATCTCAAATGCCATAACCATGAAGAGTACTCATTGTAGTAGGATGCCAAGAACTTTGCCACATCTATCAGAATAGGCAATAAAAAATAGCGATTCTTTGCCATTGGTACTTTGACAATTAGCTTCCCAGCATCATCATTTAAAAACAAGAATAACCATTCTCTAATAACTGCCAATGCGCAAGATATTTCATCTCATATCTGGAGCATAATAAACATTTGAAATAAACCGGTGACTCCATCCTTAAGGCGTATGAGAATTATACATTTTTCCTTCACAATAATTTCGGAGGAATGTCCAAAAGTGATGATGCCCCGAACTTTTTCATCAAGCTCTATGAACATGTCCTTGCTACCACACATGTGATTGCTTGCTCCAGTATTAAGATACCAAGAATGCTTCTCACATTGTTTCACATCTTTGTAGGCTATCAAAAGTGTGGACTCCACTTCGTTAGTTTCTTCATGTGAAAAATTAGCCTTTACATCATCTTTGCTGCCATTTTTGCACTCCCATGAATAATGTCCGATCTCCTTACAATTATAGCATTTCACTTGTGACTTGTCATACCTTCCTCGAGATGACCTTACTCCTCCTCTAATGTGTCCTCCGTTCGAGTAAATTGAGAATTTTATCATCATGAGTTCTGAGCTCCTCTTCCTCCTCTACCAAAACCTCGTCTATGACCCCCTTTGTCTTTCACATTGAGCTTAGCTTGTAAAGCCTGCACCAAAGTTGGAACCTTCTTTCTCCTATTAGTTTTTTCTTCATGAGCCTCCAACGAGCTGGACAATTACTCAATCGACATATCTTCCAAGTCCTTCCATTCTTCAATGGTTGTTACGATATAATCAAATTTCTCATCAACTGGTCTAAGGATTTTCTCAATCACCCTTAAATTAGAAACATCTTCACCAAGCCTTTTCATCTGGTTTGCAATCTCCGTGACTCTTGTAATATAATTCGACACATTTTCGAATTCCTTCATTTGAACATCTTCAAAATCAACCCGCAGATTTTGAAGACGAACCTTCTTTGCCTTTTCTTTACCTTTGAAGGCCACTTGAAGCATATCCCATAGCTGTTTTGTTGTAGTGGCGTTCAAAACCTTCTAAAAATGCTTTCATCCAGTGCTTGGTGAATGATAGAAACAACCTTTTGATCTTTTTTCTTTGTGCTTTGAAGAAGATCTTTCTGCGCCTGAGTAAGAGGAGCGAGATCATTAGGAGCCACATAACCAGTTTCAACAAGATCTCATACATTATGTGCACAAAGAATTTCCTTCATACGGATGCACCGGTTATCAAACTCCTCTTTTGTAAGTAGTGGGACTTGGGAGGGAAATATATTTCCATTTGACATATTTTAATGGGTAGGCTCTGATACTACTTTGTTAAAATCAGTATGGACTTATGAGGAGAAGATAAATTGAGAAGTTAGAAGAGGGGAACTTCTATTGATGAGAACTCAATGTTCTTGCTCTACTTCAAAAAATTCAAATTACGTGGCTATTTATAGGACTACCTAGAGTATTAGTATATCCCTCTAACTAAATGTTGATACATGAATACTTAGCTACAATGAATTAGAGAAAAGATACATGAACTAAGACAGAACATGTGCTAAATTAAAGTGACTAAATTCATATTTATCTTGGACAGTTTGGAGTTCTCTATCAAAAATTATGATGAAATTAATTATGTGAACATTTACCAGCAAGATTGTTGATCATAGAACACTCAATTTAAATAAATTTCACTAAGAATAATACAAATATAATGGAATCAACATCACAAAACATTCGTGTCATCGACATGTTCGAGTGTTTTCTAGTTTTATGTTTATATTCCTTTTTCGTGATTTTATAAAGGTTGACCACTAACTTTTATGCCTTTGACTCATTACGTTTTTGTATCACTATAGATTAGAGAGGGGACTGGATGGAAAACTAGCAAACGACCGGTATCTCAATGTAAGTTTCACTTATGAGATTATTTCTTTACTAGTTTTAGGTCCGAGATCTATGGCAGACCTCCCAGTTGTTTGGCCTGTTAAAAGTAACAAACTTCTAGTTGAATTTTCCGCCCATCACTCGCCATTCAAACTGATTTTCTATTTCATGATTTTCCCGTTAACCCCCTCCAAGATTTTCGTTTTTGACCCATTCAATCTCTCTTTCTCTCTATCCCATCTCTATTGTTTGGATTACCTAGTTTGCTATCCTAATTTGAACTGAACCAAAATTGGATGTTCTTTTCTTTTTTCTTCCAATTGCTTTAGTTAGGGATTTTAATCCAGAAGTAATATGATGGAGAAAGCAGATCCTGCCCAGAAGTTGTACACTCGGATGAGGCTATGGGAATTCCCTGATCAGTATGTTGTGGAGCCCACTGATGGCTCTTCTGGGTCTTGTTTGTCCATTAGCCGCACTGATGGTGTCATGAATCTTCTTGGTCTGTTTCTCTTCTTTTCCTTTTATTTGATGCATTGGGTTAATGTTATGTTTAATACGGCCTGGATATAACTTTTTCCTTATTTTGAAAAAAAAGTACATTATTTATGGCTTCTGCAAACTTTTTGATGTAATGGGCTAGTTAGTGAGCTTCAAAATTGAGTAGCTTCTCAGGTAATAAACCAATCTTGTTTGATTGGCTTTTTAGTGCTGAGTTGTTTTGATTGATGTGTTCTGTAGATGAGATTCCACATTGCACCACCGTTCGTGTTCCAAAAATTCGGACTATATTTGGAGTCGTTGGGATGCTAAAGCTATTGGCAGGTGAGTAGAAAAATATTCTTGATCACCCATATTGTAGTAGTTATATGTTGAATGCATAAGGTTTAAAGGGAAAAATTATGTTTATAATTTGTCAAATATACGTTTATGATGCTTTGTAATATAATGAGCTTAAAGGATTGTATATGATTGATCTTTTGAGTGATATTAATCTGAAGATAATGGCTTAAAAACTTGATTTTACTACTCCGTCCTGAATTGAGTGCCAGATTTTTTTACTGACCTTATTGACATAGTGGTTGTTGATCATTATATTACAGTGCCATTAATAGTGTAGTTTGATAAAAGTGCCAACACTAGGGAGAGAGAGAGAGAGAGAGCACAAAACCACGATAAAAACCACCCCAGCAAACAAGCTTCTCTCGTGCAGTGTTCTCCATCGTTCTCCCCCTTTCACACCTTTGTAATGGGAACAATAAGATAGGATGAGCCAAGAAGTGTAAAAGAAAAAGAAAATCAATACCACTGCTTTTATGCATATTAAGAAAGCTGAAACTCATGCACTTTTGCATACAATTTGTTATCTTTTAATTTTTTCTATTCTGTTGTAATTCTGTTATCTTTCTTTCTGTCAGTGGTGGAGGGTGTTATTATTCATCAAGTTGACGTATTTAAACTCTATTTGTTTGCATTCAGGATCATATTTATTAGTTATAACAGAGCGTGAATGCGTGGGATCTTACCTGGGGCATCCTATCTTTAAAGTTTCGTCAATGAAAATCTTTCCTTGTGATCATTCTCTCAGGACTTCCCCAGAGGAACAGGTAAATGCTGTGTAGGTTTTCCATTTTTTATAAGTTCTTGTAATTGGGACTCCATCACAATTTACCATTTTTTGCAGAAGAAGATGGAGAGTGAGTTTTCTGGGTTGCTAAATGTTGCAGAGAAGACTCCTGGCCTTTACTTTTCTTATAATGTCAATATAACTTTAAGGTAATTTCTCTCTTCACTTTGGTAGTTTGTTATCTTTCTGCAGCATGAGTTTTGGCTGGTTAAATCTAGCTTGCTAACCATCATGATTAACGGAAAATCATTCACGAAGAAGTTACTGTTCTTGAACACCTTGAAGTCACGCACTTATATTTCTTTGAACACTAGAAGCTGTGTGACCGCATCGCTGGACAAACCATTGCTTGTATTTCACAATGACTTGGAATTTAGAATATACTTCTGGCATCAAGGCTTTCGTTCATAATCACGACGTATAAGACGTGTATTGTACTGATATTGTATATGACGAGGGTTTGTTAAGGCATACACATGGTACCTTTTTCGAATCTGGATCAGGAGAAGAGCAGAGCTTGAGATGGGATCAAGTGGTAGGAACCTAACATTGGCAGTGCTCGAGCAGGGACACATACAATCTGCATCTGTCTTCCAATTACTTTATATCTCTTGATGACTTGGCAGCCGCAGTTATGATGCATAGCATCAAGAAGTAAGAATTTCAAGTGCTCTAGGGTGAAATAGTGCACCAAAGTCAGGTGATGATGATTGATGTCTTGGATGAGAGAGAATTTCAAGCTGATGACATTTTAGTTTCTCGATGTTCTTTCAGTCTCAAACAAAAAGAAATTTTCTGGGCACTCGAACTGTGGGGTGGCATGTTCCTTGTGATTATTGCCAGTTCTTAGGTCAGTTCGACCTTCAGTTCCTCAAGATCTGAAACCTAGGCCCCTGGCTGTAATTTCCTCTCCTGAGTCATTGTGTTTAAGCTTGATATACATTGTTGAGAACCAATCTAACAAATTAAGCTTTTAGAGGACTTGATAACTTGAGCTGGTATCAGAGAGCTCTGTTTTGGCAATGTATTGGGTTCAAGTCATCTTGCTTGCATGTGTCACCTGCAGTGTTGCGAGTGTATACTAAGACACGCTGTTTGGCTTATCACTTATGATGCCACCAGTGAGGCATCGTTGTTTCTCCATGGTGAGCAGGTCGCACATGAGGAGAGTGTTAAGCTTCGTGACATTGTTGGACCCCTCTAACTACGTAAGCTTATGGATGAGTTGGTAAATTAACCCTGTCCAATAGGCTCAGCTGGGATAATCCCATTACCATATAGACGAAACAGAGTTGCGATCTTTGCTGATGGTTGATTGTTTGACAAAATGTCATTCACAGAGATGGGCATTCTTGTATTTAGTATCCTTCTATCGGGATCAGCTCAACAGAGATTACCTTGTTTTTATCTTTGAGCAGATCTGGAAATTTATATTGTTTATTTGGATAATAATGGGATTGTTCCTTTATCATAAATATACATTCAAGGACAAGAGGTTCACAGGTTACGGTATGATCGTTATAGTTTCGCCTTGGCTATCACACCTATTTTTATTTTGAATGGAACAATGCCGGTACAAGAGTGAATTGGCATAGCGTTTCGGGTAGTAGAAAGATTACATCTAATGGAAAAACACTTATGACTTATCCATGATTGTAATGAATCTCAGCACAAAGTCTGCTCTGATAAAATGAATGTAGATGTTTGAGATGCTTAACCATTTAGTACATCTTATGAAAAAATGTTGCTCCCTCCGTCCCACATGAAGAGTTACACTTTGACTTGGCACGGAGATTAAGTAATGAGTGGAAAATGAGTAATTTCTATAAAGGTCCTTTAAGTCTATGGCCCATATTTATCCCTTGTAAAAAGTAGGGGTAGTGTGGTCAAGTGGAATGGCCCAAAAAAGAAATGTAACTCTTCATGTGGGACGACTTAAAAAGGAAAGTGTAACTCTTCAAGTGCGACGGAGGGAGTATTTGTTTTTCTACTTTACGAACTTTCAAGTAAAATGTAAGCTTCATCAGAAGGTGATGGGATAACCATAATGAGTGCATAACTGGAGCTCCTTCATGATCCTCTCCTCATTCAAATCACTAGAGATTTTGACCAACCTAACTGGGTCAAGAACTGTTTTGTAACGTTTATGAAAACTCCAGCCAAAGAGCAATTGGTGTGTATGATGGGAGAATCCAGACTGGAAGTCATCCATTTGGTAAGACCATCAACATTGTTAAATCTCCCACTGGTCTCAAAATTAGAATATAGCAAGTCGAGCACCTAGCTGATAAAAACTACAAGGGGTATAACTGCCTCTTCACTGACTGTGGACTGAGGTATCAAACTAATGCAGGAATGCAGTCTATGAAACTGATTTTGTTTTGGCAAACCTTGTTGGTGATGAGAACTTCATAGTTAGGAAAATATGATGGAAGATTCAAGTAACGGGGCCATATTATCACGTGAACTACCAAGAACGACTTTACCTTCATGCTTATACGTATAAATAATTTTACTAGAAATGTCCTGATGCCTGTAGTGACATCTCAGAGATGCTTATAAAAGGTCTCTATCATTAAAAAGAAGGCACAGTTTTTTATATTATTCTTTAGCAGAGAAATTCTGGTAACTTATCTTCTTCGGCAAGAAATACTCTCATAGTTCAAATTCCTTATATTTACGTCTGGTATGTATATAGTTGTATTAATTGTCTTTATTGCTATCATGGTTTACCATAAATTTATTACTATTATGAAAAGAGAGTACTTAAGCAACTCATTGAGTATAGATAATTGGATTCTTCATGCTACTGTTACAACTGTTGGCCATAGTCGAATAAAGGTATTTTCCACCTTTAGCAACTATTTTCCAAGTTATCCTTAAGCCTTAAATAAGACTTTTCCTGTTAATAATGATGTATAGTTTTCCTTATAACCTCCTGATGGCAATGGTGATAAATTCGTTTCTTTTTTTCTCCTGTGCCTCGCAGTGCTCAACGGTTGCATGATTTGGGTGATGAATCAAAGTTGCTTCCTCTTTGGAGGCAGGTAAGCATTGTTTCCTGTTTAATTTTATTTACATGCTACTTTTGTATAGATGTGAGCCATGATCAGGGCAGCATTTATACACTATCTGATAGGTTACAAGTGACAACAAAGTTATGCCTTATGTACTCCCCTGCACCCTTTGTTTGTTCATCATGTGCATGATTTGGCTGCAGGCAGAACCCCGGTTTCTATGGAACAACTATATGTTGGAAGTGCTGATTGATAATAAGGTTTGTTGTTTCCGAACTCATGAAATGCTCTTAAGGACTTTTGTTATGTATGATTCATTGACGTTCCCATCATATGGTTGCAGCTTGATCCATACTTGCTTCCTGTCATCCAAGGGAGTATCCTTTTCTATTCCATAGTTTCTGAGATGGCAACCTTTGCAGGTTTACTGATGCATTTCAGATGGTTGATCAGCAATGGTTTGTGCATGATTAGGACTCTATTTTCAGTTTATTGTTATGCCTTAACTGATTATCAGGTTTCCAGAACTTTCAGTCTGCCATTGGGAAAGATATTATTGATGTCACCCTTATTGCACGAAGATGCACACGCAGAACAGGTATAAATAAACCTAACTGCAGTCCTATCTTTCAATCATCTGTATCCCTGTCTGTCTCGCCACACCCCACAACTCATAAAAAGCCAATTGTCTCCATTTTCTCTTCGATGAGAAAGTAATCAAGTCCTTTTTTTTTTTCCGTTTTTTTTTTTGGAATAAACAAATCATGTAAGAGAGGTATGTTACACCATAGTAAGAGTTTTCTTTTTTCTTTAACTTGTGTAGACAAAAAGTAGGAGCTTATCTCTGATCCTGTTTGCCAACTTCTGGGTTTTGTAAGATTTTGAAAACTAGTTTTTGCAAAGGCAGGCATGTCTGCAAAAGAACCACTCATTAAAAGGAAAATGAGAATGACCATCTTTGGTCTATCCCTATGGAGGTAGGTCATGGTATCAAGAGGATATAGCTTACTCAACGGCCTATAAACTAGCTCTGAAATAGTGTTTCATTTTTCTTGACTGTTCTGTCAAATGCATATTTACACTAGGATGCCTTTGATTGATCTACTAATTCAGAAGTCTATACTGTACGCTTGTATTTAAGCTTCTGCTACTCATCCGTTAATTTGCTTGTACCTGCATTCACGTTCATTTATCGTCTAATTATTTCTTACGCCTCTCCCACACTGTTCTCTTCATTGGTGTTGATATGATTCTTTATTGATCAGAAATCCTGGCCATTGAGGAATAGGTTACTAGCGTTATATTACTGTTGCCGGGTTCCGTATTACCGATGTTTTCTCGTATCTCGTAACATTGACAAGCCTACAGTGCAGGAAGATTTTTCAAAACATGGGTTTTTGTTTGGTCGTGAAGTTAATATTTTCCAGCATCTAGTATATTATTAAATTCTAGGTTCCAGACTCCTATTTTAGTTAATCTTAAAGGTGAAACTCTTGAAAGGAACTCGGATGTGGAGAAGAGGAGCCGACAATGATGGGTACGTCGCAAATTTTGTGGAAAGTGAACAAATTATTCAGTTGAATGGGTTTACAGCATCATTTGTGCAGGTATTTACTGCGTATCTTTTTTGTTTTCACTTAAGTATTCTATAACAGAGAATATTCGAAGATTACCCACCCTTTATATAAATGAAACATGCAGAATGACAAAATAATGGAATAAGTGAGTTTTCGACATGAAGCGAAGACGGAACTGATGTTCTTGCTGTCAATTCATTTTAGCAAAGCCATGAAGCACTAAGATCCCTGAGTTTAAAAGTTTTAATTAAATCTCACCTAAAAGTTATACATGTTCGTTGCTTTTTTAGTAAATTCATGTGTTCATCGTACGATCGGCCTAAGTTCTTTTCAAATCATTGAGGTAGCGCAGGAGAAACAGTAGTAACTGATCAAACGGAGAACATTAGTCATCTTGCTGGAATGGAAATTCGCTACATGATCGGTAATAACATATTCAACCATTATGAGGAAGAGCACTTTGAGTTCGCAATACTACGATTACGAGGAAATTTATGGCAAGTTATGGACAAATAACTTAAATCAAGAAATTAAGGTAAAATGGAGAGGATGCAAGCAGGAACCATCCTTGTGGGAAAAATACAGTAGCATTATTAATATTTGTAATTAACTTTGACAAAATAACTAGGACTGAAGCTTAATTGAAATATGATGTGTTTGTACTAGTGCGTCTTTAGCAAAAATAGGAAAGAGGAGTGTGGAGTTGATGTTGACAGTAATCATTTTGTTGAGAAACAAGCAGTTTCTCGGAATTTCAGAGTTGCGCTTGTGCAGAAAATGAAGCATTATTTAGGTGCCTAAGATATTGAATTGAGAGATTAAATCTTTCTATTAAAACAGATAAGTTGCGCAATATGCACCCATATAGGTAAATGTTCATATTGATGTACCTAGACATGGATGGATACATCTATGCTTATTGTTAGTCAGCACCAAAATGGTGAATTTGTCGTACATTTAGCTTCATGCACTCCAGGTACTTATAGTTTAGATTGCTTTTTTGTAGATTCGAGGATCAATTCCATTACTCTGGGATCAAATAGTTGATTTGACGTACAAGCCTAAATTTGAGATTGTGAGACTTGAGGAAGGAGTGAGTATTACTATGTTTAACTTCTTTGGGTCTGTGTCTATATTACACATGCCTTCATTTAACAACTTATTTGGGCTTTCTATTTAACAATTGTTGCAGCCTCGAGTAGCAGAGCGACACTTTTTGGATCTAAGGAAGAAATATGGAAATGTTGTAGCTGTTGATCTTGTCAATGGGGTACACATCTTTTAACTTGTTTTACAATATAGCTCAACTATTTACATCTAACTCCCTTCCTCACATGCATGCCAAGAATTATGTATTTTTGCAATTATTTTCTATAAGAACGATATTGTTGATGGCAGTAATGATGTTTACTTCTGTACACATCTACATTTAGGTTGATATGTCTTTGAACTGTACCTACCAAATGTTTCACATTTGCGTTTTAAGAACTACAGAAGCAGAAATTTCGTAACTGGCCCCTAAATTTGCCAACTAGACAATTGATGAGCATCACCTAGGTTAATTCGAAACTGTAGATACTTGTTTGTAAA